>PVHY01008238.1:0-62797 GCA_004024945.1 Uropsilus gracilis
ATACTTTCTTATATTATCTAATTAAATACTAAAATTTGAAGAGGCTAATTATTCACCATCATACTAGTTGAAAATGACAGGTTTAGGATTTAAACACCTGAATGTTTGTTTCCTATTTTGTTGCTTTCACCTCTTGCTGCTGCTGTGACTTGCTGCTTCCTGACTTGTGTGATCTTTATCCTTTAGTCGCTGTCTTGATACTGGACACCACTAATCCTTGCTTTCCAAAGATATTAACTCTGGTTGGGTGAATCGATCATCTCAAGCAGAAACAGTTACAGTAAAGAATGAAACAAACTCAGATACAAAGACCATATTAAGATGATCTGATTTTAGGTGGTAGAGAAAGATAAACTCACATAGTTTATCTATGTGGTGTAGGGAAGGTTTTTGGTGTAGGAAGAAGGCAAGACTATCAATAGAGAGCACACACAGGCTAAGTTTTGGATGCTAGAGGCTTTAGTATTAGAAGTGATTGTACTGAATTCTACTTAGCTGTCTGACTTTGCATAAGTCACTTAACTTCACTAAATTATTTGTTTTCTTCTTTGTAAAGTGAGGACTTAGGAATATTACCTATTTTATGGTGATAGCCATACTGTGAGCGCCAAATGAACTTATTTATGTGCATAGCATCACATTATCAGTGAGAATTGAATTTCCATTTGAAAATATTTTTGTAAGCATTTTTGATTCATTTTCATATCTTGATTTAGATTCTTTGTCAATGTTTTGTATTGGGAGCCATTACCCTATAAATGCTAGCACTGACATTTTGACTTTTAATGTGTGTAAAGTATTTTTTATGAAAACAAAATCAAAATAATGGTTCAGCTCCACCCAAAAATGTCATGTTGTAGCCATTAGCAAGTTACAGTAAAATATTTGGGAGATATCAATAATGGATTGCAATATAAATATTTATAGAATGCTGAGAGGTAGTTAGTTTCCATCAAGCTGGGGACATGCAAAATTGAATAGATACTGACACTAAACAAGACTTTGATTAAGTGATTGTGGCATAATCCTCCAATATTTAACAAGTACCATACTTGACATTGTTTGGGGTAAAGTGGAATTCAAAGTTTTGGTAACAACTCATATTTCTCTAATAAAACATGTTATTTTAATAGATTATGAATACAGTAAGACTTTGTAAATATCTATATTTTTCCAACTTTGCTGTAGGTTAAAAATAGTTAGAAAAGATGTGCATGAACTATCAATCTGCATAAAAATAGTGCTCATATATTTTGTAAATACAACAAGTGATATCCTTGTTTTTTTGTCCCCATATAAATAATTATCATATTAAGTCATTAGACTTGATTTGACTCACTCCATCTTGCCACTTGATTTTTCCCTCTGAGAAATTCAATATATAAAAGTTAATACCTCTAGAAAAATATTCATATTCTGTTGTAATAGATGAATAAGAGGTAATTATATATATTTCTCATCATTTACATGTTATATTTCTAATATTTTTAATAAGTGCTTAAAATCATGCTCTTAAACTGATATATAAATGTCTTGGAACATAAAAGACATTATTGATGATTCAAAATCCATAAGAAATGTGTCTACAACCAAACCATACCTATGATATTATAAAATATTACTATAGACAAGTGTTAAGTTCTTTTGTAATATCACAATGATTCTAAATCATATCTTTTTTATGACAGTCAAGTATGGGTATTTTACTGAACCCTGGCCAGGAACTTTTCTAAGTGCCTTATAAATATTAACTAATGTAAAAATTACTTGAATCTTAATAAATGGAAAAATTCTAAAAGTATTTATTACAAATTTGGAGATAGGACAAACTAATTATTTCTTATAACCTTTCATTTTCCAATAAGCCATCTGATGTATAACCTATATCTTGTTTTGCTGTCAGTTAATAATTGATAAATGAAGGGATGGCATTATCTTTTGAAGTTAGAGGCTGTATTATAGAAATTAATCACTTGATAGTCCAGGAGATATATTAAATCAAAAAATGCTATGGTTTTATATCTCTTCCAATGTAAACCTAATGAATACTGCACCGGGTTTGCAATCTTATTTTAACATTCTTTGTTGCTACCTTATCTTTCTCATTTCTTCATAAATATGTTAAAAAGAATTTTAAGAAGTACTAAGTTACACATTGACTGTTTTAGATCCTGCACTGTGTCACAGAGTATAGCATCATCTCCATCTTACAGATGATGAAACTATGACACAATGAATTTAGATAACTTGCCCAAAGTCAAGCATCTATGAAATCAAATCCATTTATTTTGGTTTTAAAGTCTGTTTTCTTAACCTAATTTGATTTTTCTCATTTGTTAAGATATGCACTAATTAATAACTCTGTCCCCATGAATAACCACCAGCAAAATCCTAGTCTCCTCACATGGTGTGCAGGGTATTAAATTCATCCTCTGTGTAGAAATACTCATTATAGTTTATAGCCTGTTGTCCTTACAAAACATCGTGGAGAAGCAGCTATTTAATGTATATGGAGCTATACTATACTGAAAATTAAACCTTGAGTACTTTTTGCAGAGAGAACAGTTATCCAAGGAGCTCTAACAGTATTGTAGATCATGTGTTCTGCTTAACAGAAATGAATTAGGTATAGTCTGATCAGTTCTAGCAGTTTCTGTAGAGGCATATCCTGGATTTTTATTTGGCAACTCAGAGGTTATCAGGATCACTATACAATTGATTAACTGGTAATTATGATGTGATAGCTAAATGCAATGTCCAGGTTTGTTTTCATGTAAGCCTCTGGCAACTGGGGTCAGTTCCCAGAAGGCTTAAAAACCTGTAAGATCCTTGCAGTCGCAGGGTTCAGAGCTCCCTGGAGCTGGGGAGAATTTCTTTCTTCATAAGAGTGTTTGGAACACTAGATATGAGGTAGTTGGGGAGTTTTGCTACCTTCATTAAATTGCCAAAGACAGGAGAAAAATAAAGAGAAATGGATGAGATCACAAAATGCTGACCTTGCTACTTGAAGTTGGCCACCTTTCAAATACTCACTAGAGGTGGTGGCATAAATGACTTTGTTTAGACTCTCTTCAAGACTGTGAGAAGTTTATCATTTTTATATAGTTGCTCCCTTGTTCTGAAGCAGAGGTGGTGGGGGGGAACAATCCTAGAAGATGCTTTCATAACTCTCTAAAGGGCAAGAATTAATAGTCTGTCTTATTGACCACATTTATTGGAAACACATCTATGAAAGGAGTTCAGGTGATGTTTTGCCAAGGTCAGAGACTGGAGCATGGTATATTCCACATCATTATAATTAAGGTGTCTTATGTGGATTAAACAAAGTACTTGAAAGTTACACTAGAAAAAACAACCAACCTCTGTCAGCTTTTCTTGCTTGCATGGTACTCAGCAAATTATGAGAAATAAACTGTATAAAAGGCTTCCTTGTGATTATGATAAAAGCTAGTAAATGCTAGAAAAAATTGTAATTGGTTCTCATTTAAGTTTAAAAATTTAGATTTGTGTGCCTTAAACGTCAGATTCAAAAAATCATGTGACTGTTTTTTTGATAAACATTATTTAAATCTTTTAAAGAAATACCTCAAACATTCTTTTTAAAAATTCCTGAACATATAGCAGAATTTGAGCAACACTACTTATTGTGTAGTTTCTTTTATTTTGTAGAAAATTCTTGACAAAGTAACGCATCCTTTCATGTCATGGACTTATATCCACTTTACCACATCAAAGGACCAGGGACTGCACTGTGAAAGGACTCTTAATCAGCGTTCTAGTTTCTGAATGTATTTCTGTACCTGAAGAAAGTATTCATATTTCATTAACTAGTTAGACTGTCATGTTTTTGTGCATTTCAAAGAGACAATGCTATTGTGTTTTGTTCCCAGTGACTGAAACGTCAAAACCTTTTGTATGTGTTATTGTGTAATGTGCCATTATCTTCTTTGAAAGCTTCAGGCCTGTATGACACCTAGCTAAAACTGGGCATTTGTTTCTTGTCTGTTTATTCTTTTATAACACATGTGCACAGAGTTAAAAGAGAAAATGGTATATGTGGAAAGTGTGCACTGAAGAATTCTGCTTTTCTATTCAACATAAAAGGAAAGGAGACTTCGCAAGAAGACCACACATTCCAGATGAAATGAAAATATTTTCATTTTTAAATATCCCCAAATGTCACTTAACATGAATCAAAGAATAGAGAGTCCCACTATTGGAGACCTTTTTACTTCCAGTTTCTCTTCCATTCTTAATCAGCTTTATTATGCTCCAATAGGACATTCACAACAATTTTTAACTGAACTGAACTCATTTTAAGCCCCATATCAGGGAGTAGTATGATGTACTTAATCTTTTTTTTGTTTGTTTTTTGTTTTTTAGCCCTTACCAATCGAATTGTTCCTGTACTTGGACTCACATGTTAAGTGGGATATAAACAAATTTAGAAGATAATCATGAAGTGATAGAAAATGTCATATATTAGAAATATTTGAAAGAAGTGATATAGATTAGAGAAGATATGATTTCTATCTGCAAATACTTTAAGAGTTATCATGGGAGAAGAGATTAACCTCATTATTTTTGGTGTCCAAAAGATTAGTGCTTGGAGAAATGAGTGGAAGCCAAGGGGGTGAAATTTCAGCTGAATAGGAAAATACTGAGTCCAAGTTGCCTGAAAAAGTAATGGACTGTGTCAGCAAGTTGTGATTTCTGGGTACTGGAAGTATGTGTGAGCAATTTCACTTGCGAGGAATGCTCGTATATGACATCAAATATTGAGAGTCATTGGAATAAATGAGCTCATTTGATTCAAAACATACTTTCTTAGTCAATATTTGCTTATTAAATGGGATAAAACTTTGAACTTTGAAATAATTGTGCTCTAATATTTTTTTCTTGGGTACTTCAGTTCCCTTGATACAAAAGAAATAAAACAGTAGTATAATGTAGCAATATAGAACTTATTGCTATGGTAAGTGTAGAGTCATGGAACTAGCTGGTAATAGAACTTTTGAATTCTTTTAGTTTTATATTTTTTATAAATTTTATAAATGGAGAAAATAATATCATAAATGGGCAGACAAAAAGTGAAAGAAGAGAAGTGACGACCACAAGTGTAGAGAATAAATATAGAGTGGAAGTTGATAGGTAGGGTTCTTGATTCCCATCAGATCTTTTTACTAAATGTGTGCTCTCTGCTGGAGGATGATCGAAGACTACAGTATTAATCATAAATCACATTAGGAAAAGAGATGCTTTGGGGTGTGTGTGTGTGTGCGCGCATGCACGTGTGTAGGTACTGCTAGGTTGTCCAATTTGTTGCCTTTTACATGTAATTCTAATGATCCTTTTCACCTCTGCAGTGACTGAGATAACTACTTTTTCATGTCTCATTAATGTTTTCTATTTCTTTTTTGTAAGAGTGGTTGAAGTTTTCTCTATTTTGTTAATCTTTTCAAAGAACCAGTTCTTGAGCTGTTTTTAATCTTTTTGATTAACTTTGATCTCCATAGCTAATTTTTGTGCTAATTTTTATTATTTCGTTTCATCTACTAACTTTTGGCTTTGCCTTTTCTTTGTTAGGTATAAGCTTTGCTTTCTTATTTATGATTCTTTTTTTTCCACTGAAGTAGGTCTGGATTGTCATAAACTTCCTTCCCCATACTGCTTTTATTGCATTCCAAGGTTTGCAATGAAGGCAAGCAAGTTCATTTTCCATTTTCCAAGTTCATTTTCATTTATGTTTAGTTTTAATTTTCATCTTTGAGTTCCTCAATCACCTAGTTATTCAATTCTTTAATATATTATGTATTTTTTACAAATGTGTGGTTTTCCAACTTTGTTCTTTTAGTTGAATTTTAGTTTTATACCGTTATGATCCAAAAGATGTTTGATGAGATCTCAACTTTCCTAAGTTTAGGGAAACTTAGTTTGTATGTCTCCATATGATCTATCTTTAAAGAATGCTCTGTGAGTTCTTCTAAAGCATGTTTATTCTGATGTTTTTGTGTGGATGTTCAATAGTTATTACATGGAATGTTCTATGAATACCTGTTACATCAATCTCCAATTGTTAAAAAGCTTTTGTTTCCTTGGTGTATGGGAAAATTGTCTCTATTACTTCTTTAAATAATTTCTTTGTTTGTTCTTCAGGTTTGAGAAGTTTTTCTGCATTTCCTTGAAAAGCTCTCTATAACCTATTTTTTTTTCCCTTCTGGAATACTCATCATTATCAAGTGCCTTTTTTAATAGAATCTTATGGTTCTCATGATTCTTTTATTAGCATCTTCCTTCTCTCTCTTTCTCTATCTGGACCCTTTGTGTTTTACTGTTTGAGGTCACTGACTTGATCCTCCATCTGTTCTATTATGCTTTTATAACTTGTTCTCGTGTTCTTGATCACATTTATTGAGTTTTTTGCATCCTGAATCCTTTTTTTAAGTTAAAGTTTCAGTTTCTACTGTACATTAGTTTATTTCTGAGCTCATTCATTTGTTTTACTGTGTTTTGTGTATCTCTTTGAGTATTTTCTGAGTTCTCTTATATCCATTTGACTTGATTCTCTGATAATACTTTTTGTCTCTTTGATAGTCTTTATTACAACAGTTTTGCACTGTAGAGACAAAGCACATTCTATGTCATTGTGGTTGGATACTGGATAGTTATTCTCTTCTTGTGATGCCATATTTCTTTGAGATCTTGAACAGCCATGTGTTTTATTTTTGCTACATTCCATAGTGCTAGTTCAAATTTTTCTATTAAAAATATACTTAGTAAATTATAGAGTTGAACTACCTTTACTTTTTCTGCAGGTGACACTATGGTTTTTGTTTGATTTGACTTTTGATGGTTGCCATAGGTTTGAGACCTGTTGAACTGTTGAGTCCGCAGGATGGGGGAACCTGAGGAATTATAGTCATTTTGGGGAATGTGCTGAAAGTTTGGGGTGGGAGGGGAACAGGAGGTTTGGCTCATATATTGGTACATGCAACCAAAAATATTCCTCTGTATCGGCCATCAGACCTGAGACTCAGAAGTCTGTCTCTTGTCAGTGTACTATACAAGGTCAGTATCAATTTCAAGGAGTAGAGAATTAAGACTGCAGTCTAGAGTCTTATCTGTTCTTTTCCTTACTTTGGGTCTGTGTGAAAATGCTAATTCCTCCATCTGGGTTTCACCTCAATCAAGCATTTATCCCATTATTCCTTTCTGCTCTCCTTTCCTGAGGGGCCCTTGTGCAGCTGCAGCAATGCCATCCACAGTCTCAGGCATTTTTCTTCACCACATCCTCTTGCTTTAAGCTACATTCTCCACTGTAATCCCCTGGTGAAGCCTGTGTTTAGTGTCTAAAGTGTAGGGTTTCTATGGTCTCATAGGGAACCATAAGGTCTCTGGTATCAGTGTGGTATCCCTTTGTTTAACCTTTAGATGACACCTTTCTGGATCAAGTATTTTTATAAATAAGGATAGTGTTTAAAATATGACAGGAAATGACATGTTTTTTAAAAATCAGTCAGTTCTACTATGGTTGCCAATATTTTTCTCCAGGTATCTGCTCCACCAAATGTGTTAAATAATCACATGTTCATAGGCACACTCAAATCCCCTTCTACCACTCCGCACATACATCCACAACTTTTTCACCAGGATGGGTATTCAACTACAGTCTGAAAGTAAGAATGATGTTTGGATTATGTTTACTTCTTGAGAAGGAAGGTTATGCTCTCAAAAGTCAGATTATCTTTTGACTCCAATATACCACAATTCTAAAACAACACTGACAAATATTCTTTGCTGCCATGTTTATACCCCTGCATAATTTATGCCACTGTTTCCTTTTACTATTTTGTAATTTTGCACATGTAGTGCACGCATATCCAGAAGAGATGGTCACACGTAAGAAATTAGAACTGTTCTAAAAGCCATGGTTTTATACAAAGATTCTGTGAATAAGGAATCTACTGGTTTTAATTTCTCTCTTGGTAGTTATAAAAGACCAAATAATTATCAAGGTATCCTCTCCTGTTTACTTTTCTATGTATGTCACAGTTTTTTGAGTAGGTTAGAGACAACTTTTTCACATCTGCGATTTAATGTCTGCTAAAATTGACCATTCAGTGGGCTCATTCCCAGTTTAATTGGCCACTTGCTTCTTTTTTCTGAGAACACAAGAGACCAATTGCACCTGCACTGAATCTGATGGAAATTCAGAAAAGGAATATTTTAATTCTATTTTAGGGTGTGACATCCTTTTTCACAGGAATAAAAAAGTGACATTGTCACATTGCACATACAGCAATATATTTGTGATTAAATTACTTCTATTTGTAATGTAGATTTTGTTGCAAAATACAAGGTGATTTGACATTTCAGTAGCTCAGTGGATTTGTTCTTTGAATTTAAAAAGCACAATCAAAAGACTTTTCTCTAGGTTAGTAATGCAAATGCATTGGTGTGCAAGGTTAACCTTGAATACTTACAAAAACAAAACAACAAGCATAAAGCAGTTAGTGTGCGTGCAATTTTCTGCCTATGTAGGATAGAGTAAAATAGTACCTTTTGGTCAGAACTGTGAAACTATATTATTTGATCTATTTATTAATCAAAAGGAGAACACAGTTTATAATGTACTAGTATAAAGAAGATGTAATTTTATCTGGTGATGAAAGGAAGTAAGTCAAGCCAACAGGAATACATAGATGTTGTCATTATTTTACAGGTTTTTTTTTTTATTTGCTAAATAGTCATATTGTGGCACATTTTTCAACTTAACGCCATCATATATATGTTTCCATGTTTAAAAGAAAATGTTCAGGTTGCTCATTTGGCATTCAGTGTCCTCCATTCTCTCACTACTGCTCAAATGCCAGTGTTACTGCTCACTAATGGACTTTATTTAATATTTTCCCCAATGCAGAAATGACAAAGTGTTTGTGCATACTGAGCTATTCCTAAACTCTGCCTTGGAGTGATGCTACTACAAGTCAAGAAATGCTAAGAATTGTCAGTAACCAACATAAGCTTGGAAGAGAACAGAAAGAATGCTTCCTTAGAGCTTTCAGAGTAACCAGGGTTTTGCCAACATCTTGATTTTAAATTCCTAGTATTCAGAACTATGAGAGAATACATTTTTGTTGTTTTAAGTAACTAGCATATAGTAATTTATTATGGCAAGACCAGGAAACAAATACAAGTTTGCAAAAGATAATGAGAGATAATGGCAACTAGAGCAGCAAACAATAGAGCAATGTTATTAATGACACAAGAATTCCATAAATAGTTTTGTGCCACCCTTACCAAGCTAAGTATAAGAACAAGTGTAAAATTCATAAAGAGCAAAGGATGTTACAATGCCAACCTTGGTCTTGTTTTAATAGAAAAGTATTACATTTAGTCTTTTCAATGGAACCATAATGTTCACATCTTTAACTTAGTGGAAGATACCTCCATCCTTTAAACCTGAAATTATCTGTGTGAGTGTTCATTCAATTTTGCACACAAATTGTTTAATTTTTTTAAATTATGTTTCATTTAAAAGCATTTTTTGTTAAATTCTGGTAAAAAATAAAAACAAACAGAAAAAACCCCAAATAGTTGCTGATTTTTACATTTTCATCTGAGGTTCTTTCCTCCAGCTCTACAAGTTTGTCATGTAAATACTCTTCCTTTCACATAATAAAACACAGTATCTTTGTGAAATGTTTTTCTACTATATAACTTTGTTTCTTCTTCCACTTTTCATTAAAATTCTCATTGTTGTAATGCTTTTCTTGTTAATTGTTATCTGATCCCAAATCTAATGCCAAATATTTTAAATTTATATTACAGAAGCAACTCTAGTTAATATCGATATTAGTGAGCTTTTACTTCAGTTGTGTTGTATTACAAACCTTTCAAACCTTAGGGTGTTAAAAAACAATTATGTATTCTTGTAGAGTTCTTTATTGATAGACAAAGGAATGTTCTATTGATAAAGCCTGTGCCTGCCTGGGTTTGGTTCTAGGCATGATGGGCACAACTCTGCAATCCCTCATTCTTCTTGTATGTGCGTTAACTTTGTATTTTGTGGGACTAGCAGCAAGGTAAGAAGTCATTCCCAATTTTTCAAGTATATTTTAAGTCTCTATTTGGAGACACATTTTTTAATACCTTGTGACCAAAGCAAATGATAAAGTTGAGAATGAAATAAAATATCCTGCCTCTTAGTGCATAAGTGAGGAGAGCTTGTAGCTCACCAATTCGCACCCTCTAACAGAATCCAGTCACCTGTATGCAGACTCTACATCTTGACTAGAATTCATGTGCATAGAAAGACAGGAGAAAAAAGGATATTTTCCCCAATGAATTATCCCAAATTACCCATTTATTTGTAGACAAATGTCCAACCAAACAGGCTCAGCCAGAAACAGGGCAATGAGGCATGAGAGTTTGCTACAATTCTAAGACACTTAATTTTGGGGAATCATAGAAAAGTGTTGGTATGTCATTTAATGAAGTTAAAGTCTAAGCTCCCACCCCTTAGTCAACTGTAAGATTTAGGAAGTGTGACTAAAAAAGGTTGCTAGGGGTGCCAGGCCATAAGACTGGGTTACTTTGACCCTGAATGTCAAAGCAGAGTCAGGACAAACTCTGTGTCAGATGTCAATGTCCAAGATCAGTCATCTGAGCACTAACAAACCAACTCCCAGTTGTGAAAAGCCTGTGAAAACAGATCATAAAAGGGGACCCCAAATTCTTCTTTGGGCATAGTGAACTTCTCCTTTCTCACCCACTGCTTCTTTAAGCAGTGTATGTCAGCAAATCAACATTTTTCTGTTCTCAACTCTGTCTCTGATGAATTTGAGCTCAACATCTCCAATCTACTTCATATCTTTCCCTGCAATAGAAAGGGATTCTGAAGCAGTTTCCAGAAAGTTGATATAATAGGAACAAAACAAAGTGCAAATTATGGTAATGACTGCCTTTTCAGACTTGTCACATGTCTCTCGTGTATCTCTTTCAAGTATCTTCTTTACATGTCTCATCTCCGTATGTCTCCTTCCATTTCTTCCCAGCAGTTCCAGGATCTAAGTCTGGCCACTGGAGCCAGAGTTCTCTTTATTCTTCCCATGTGCTACCTGCCATTCATCTTATATCATTTTATCTGGCCACTCAGCTTTGCCCCTCATTAACCAGGACGGGGAAACAAGGTAGCTCTTCTTTATATGGAGATATCTCTGTTATGCTATGAGACCAAAGGAAGAATCACAGAAAATGCTGGTATCAATGTAACACCTCCGGTAGAGTTGAGGGGTATTTATGACTAGATTTTTTTTTCCTCTCTGGCAGTATTTAAGATATATTTTTGTATTATTTTCAGAAATTTCTGTATGTTGTAAGTTAGTATAGGTCTCCCTTATAGTGGAAAATCTTTGGAATGCCAGAATCTGATGATTAGATATTACAATTGTGGAATTGTAAATCATTGCTTCACCTCCCTATTCTCACCTCTTCAGTACCTAATTTGATAAATGTTTGATTGTTTTCCCTTTTTATTTTCATATCTTAAGTTCTACTTCTTGTTTTTTTTCTGATGTTATTATGATTCTTCAATGTCTCTATTAATATCTTCTATTTCACTCATTCTCTCTTTGACTCCCCAAACTTGATGTTTAAAAATAACAGACTAATTTAAATTGATGTAATTACTTAAAGTAATTAAATGGGTAAGAGAAATGAAGACCCAGAGTTAACTAAGGCTCATTTGTAATTAGAATTCATGGGAAAGGAGGATTTTTTCTTTTTTTTATTGAATTTTATAGCAAGAGACAAAAAAGTTAAAAGTCTGCACCAGCTTACAATGCAAAATGTTTTCCCCTTTTGATAAAGAAAAATTTTAAGTTATTGCATAAAACTTTTAATGATTTCTACATCTGTCTCTATAGAACCTAATCAATTTTACCTCAGCCTTTTAGAATCAGTAATTCAACTATACTATTGCCTCTTTTAGTTATGTAATCATTTACAGCAGCTTTAAAAACTGCTTTAATGTGAGTTATAATACTATCCTAAAATGTCTTATATTGATTTGTTAACCAATTTCTAAACCAAATACTAAATCACTTAAAATAAATGACTCATAGTTTTGCTGTTTCTAACTTCTAAAAAGATTAACTGCAATATTATAAATTGAATATCTGAGTTTATATATGAAAATCATTTATTTGAAACTTACTACAAATGAATTTGAAATATTTGTCTAGAATTAACTTCACTACTAAAGGGTACCTGCTTATTTTTTGTGGAAAATCTATTAAATTATCCTGGAAAAAAAAGTTTTAAAGTCTGAATATCCTCATCAGACTTTAGTTGCACATATTTGTACAGTAGTTTTAAATAGACAGAATTCCAGGAGAATAATCCCAGAATCTGGTAACTTAAACAGCCTTATTTTGCATTATAAATAAATTGAATATCTTTTTAATTTTTAAAAGAACTTTCCCATTTTTTCCTTTATATCAATTCCTTAAGAAATATAAATCCAAAGATTCCTGAATTTATATAAAGCAAGGCAAATTTGCATTTAGACACTTCTTTCTTTATAATGTAACTTTAGTTTTTGTTAATGGACACACATTTTTCGAAGAGTTTAAAGAATATTCAGAAGTGTTTCATATTAAAGAATATTCAGAAGTATTCATTCAGAAGTGTAAAAATTGATATTGACTATAGCTGAGCTACATTATATTTTCTTGAATTTTTCATTGAATTTTTATCAGTCTGAAAGTAAAATATAATGCTCAGAGGTCTTCACTAGTAGGTAATGTTTTGGATCCTTGCAAATTTTATAGAAAACTTAGATTTTTCTTAAAGGATGCCCTAAATAGTAGTCTAACCAGGAGTTGCTGTGATATAGTAGAAACAATATAATATTGTTTATACAGTAGTCTAACATTCATCATGAACTCATTCTCACTATTACTTATATTATTACTTATATTATTTATAATATACTTATTATATTATAATAAGTATTATAAGGGGATTACTTATATTATTGCAAGGAGATAAATTTTGGTCTTCAAATGATTGAGAAATAATCACATCCTATGTATACCTAGAATGTAAACTAGTTTCTGATAGGAATTATGCTCTCAAAAAGAGCTCTGAAGGTTTCTCAACTTGGATGTTGCTTGGTTGAATAACTAAATAAAAGAAGTTTCAATGTATTTCAATGAGAAAATCTGCTCATAGAATTAAATTTGCACATTTGGTTTTGAATGTATTAATTTAGATTTTCTATTAGATTTTTATTAACTATGTTGGCTTGGTCTTTAGTTATAACAAAGTTAAGTTTAGGAGGGAGGTTTTTAAATAATATATATGTATATATATATGTATATATATATATACTTGGTAGTCATCATCATATAAGTAAAATTTAAAACTATAGGAGATTTGAAATACAAGTATTTAAAGAGGAAGAAAATACAGACTTAACTGCAACAGTACTTTAACACTAAAAGACGATAATAAAGTTCAATGAAAAGGAAAAAAAATAGAAATAACCACTGATGTAATATCAGAGTGTATTTATCCCTATTGCAAGCAAAGTGTTTAATAGAATGCAAAACTATGTCAAATGTTGCTAATAATTTTACAAAAGTGAGGACTGTTGATTGACTATTGAATTTAATTACTTGGAAATCACTAAAATAAAGGGCGCTGAAATTCATATTGATGAATCTCTCATAAAAAATGGTACTATTTAATGACAGAAACCACCTGGTACAGGTAGAGCATGTACCTTAGTATGAGTGTTCTCTCTGTCAACATAGTTTTCTTTATAGGTTAGGAAAAAAAATACTTAAAATCAATAATAGTTTCAAAATTATGACTATAAGCCCCTTTTCATCATTATTGTCAGACTGGTCAAATTTTGTCTTAATTCCCTATTTGTTTTTTTCTGCATTTTTAATTTATTCTCCTCTATCCCAAACAACAGATGCTGTAGTGTCTAAATGGAGTCCACTTATGCCTTATTCACAGTAAAACGTAAAGGGTTTATTATAGCAAAGCATTTACATTTTAAAAGAGAATCACTGGGTGAAAGCATCTTTAATATATAGGACTGCATATCACAAATGTTAAAATTTTAATCACTACCTTGATTGATTTTATATGCTTTTCACATCAAGCTGTTTAAACTGATAATATATTAATAGTATCATGTATCTTTTAGAATTAACAAGGAGAGTTCTTGTTTAGAAAAGGTTTGTTCTCAAATCTGTTCCAAGTCTCAAGTCTAATTCCCACTGTAAAGAAAAATTAATCTTCTTATGTACTAAGTACATTATATGTACTTACAGAAGTACGTAAGTTATGTATGTATATATGTTATGTACTCAAATATATGAGCTTACAGAATAAGGATCTGTAAGTCTGAGAATTCTGTAAAACTATTTTTACTCTTTATTTCTTATATTCTTTCCACATCTCTTACCAATTTCAGGAATATATGTTTCTTTGGTATTATTATTTTTGATCTCATTAAAATTATTACCCTAGATTTAGACTAACTTGTTTTAAAATGGTCATGTGTTCCCTTTTATGACAGAGAATAGTTATTAGGAGTATTGCCACTAGCTTTGTCACTGATTCAGAGAGCATTTTTATATCATTATCAGATTTTGCATCACTCTCAGATTTACTACTTTATAAAATTTGCTGATGCAATAATGAAGGTCAATGCAATTCATCTCAAATAATCTTTTTCTTCCTTAATTAATTCTTCCCATATAGCCCACATCAAAGACCAACATAGTTTATTTTAATATAAATAATATAATTTAATCAAAATAACTTTTAAGTTTTTATTAATGAAGCTGTTCTGGATAGGTGATGGGGAGAATTGACCACAAACATTTCAAGAATAAATTTATATCTTGAAATAATATAAAAAATATCATCCCCTTCTCAGAATGAGTTAATAATTGAATGGAGTCTGAAACTCTGCTCTGGACAATGGAAGCAACTACTAATTCCCACACTGTTCCACATCTCCCTTGCTTTCACATAGCTTTAATACTAAAATGCTCAGAAAAAGTAGATACCGCTATTATACTTTTAACTGGTCAATAAACATTTTGTAAGCCTGTTAGGAGCTAAAAGTGCTCTGAGAGCACAATGTAAAGGAAAATGAAGTCAAGACAGGATTCTTATTCTCAAGGAGCCTTTCAGGATAATTGGAGAGACAAGACAACTCATTTTATCTTTAGAATAATTCTGTAAGGCATAGATTAGTATCCTTATCTGAGTATAGCTATTAAGAATATGAACTTATTTTCTTTGAGGGGATAATTTTCAGCTATTTTGGAATACTATAAATGGAACTGAAGAGAAAAAGCTAATTTTAAAAAATTGGAATGCTAAGCGAATTCTAGAAAGTCACAATGACAAATTGTACTTACTTTTCTCTGACTTTTTAGTTTTGAATGAATGAATAGCATAGATATTATACTTTATGAAAATAAAATTTATTAATTTATATCATTATACACCGACTGGGAATCCAAAGAACCAAAAAAAAAATAACTGCAATCTGCTAGTAGGATAATCCCACAAACAGATCAATTGCTTTCATTAAAGAATGTCAGATCATGTTATTGCCTTTCTTTAAAATATTGGATAATTTCTTTTCACCATGAATTTTTAAAAACTAGATGTAATATTAAGGTAAATATCATGTATTTATAATTCAAATAGACAAGAGGGTAGTAGAAAGGAATATGAGAATATCCTCTGAGATGGAGGAAGCAAGCCATGATTATGGTCATGAGATCTGCTCTTGTTGCCTGTCACAAGCAAAAGCAAAACACTGCAACCATCATGAGCTCTCTAAGGTAACCAGAAGGACGTGTTGACTTAAGTAACCATAGTTTCACAAGTATAAATGGAAAAAATTAAAAACTTCTTGTCTCGAAAGCTTTTGTTTTTCTCTTTCTTTTTCTTTGTTATCTTAATGCTCTCCTACCATTAACAACTTTTCAACTTGTGGTATGGAAGCTTGTAAAATGGAAACTCCAAGGTTATCTTTTTGCTGCTTTATAACCATTAAAAAAATTCAGGGATTTGGCTGTGATTGGATAGGCATATATAACATGCTTGTAACTTTCGTGCAATAATTGTGGCCCAGGACTGGACTAGAGATACTATGCTTGTCCAAGCTTTGGCAAGTGTTCATCTCTAGAGTGAGGGTAATTCAAAGTATCAATGTAGCGCACCCCATCAGAATGAGTAATTAAGTCGTTAGTGATTAATAAGAGTGAAACAGTTTCCTCTCGAAAGGGAGGATCACAAGACCTGGCTGCTGGGGAATTCCTGTGAGCCAGGAAGCTATGCCAATCCATATTTACTATAATTCCTAAATGGGTTCCAGTCAACTCAATTTGAACAAAGATAATCTAATTTATGAAGAGAAATATCATTCTGAGGCTCAAAGTAGCATAAATACTTAGCTATTTAGATAGAATATTCATAGTATTTGTTAACTATTCTGTTAGGGAATAGTCATTCAACTTAGAAAACCAAACATAATAGTCAAGAAAGTAAGATACATCCTATGAGAGTACAAGATTAAAATCAATTAGAATTTAGCAGTGATATGTCTTGAATTCAGTAGAGACTATCACTTTGTAATGTCTTAACATGTCTTTGAAGTGAAAAGTCACTCTGATAACTACAACTCTAAGTCTTACACCCTTGTCTAAATATTCAGTCTATATATCCAGGTCTTACTGGTTTGTTTATTTTAATCACTAATTGCTTCTTGGTGAGCACTTTTTTCACCCTGGAAAGATTCAGATATGTTTAGAGGTAAGAAAATATATTAAGAATACTACAAATCTTTTATTAAAGTTTAGAAAAATATCTGAGTATGCTTGTGAACTAAAATATTTAAAATATTAAGATATTCAGGTATACTATAGTACATAACCTTATATATGCATAATTTTATCCAGTTATAACATACAATCGAGTAACTGAAATTATTTTTGTTTTAATTTGAAATGCAAAGTAATTTGAAAAATTGGAGTAACTCAAGATTTGTTAGAATATTTTATGTACTAAAATTTTGTAAGATATTTTGCTTATGAAAGGTGTTTGAATTTGGTAAAAGGATAAAACTGAATATATGAAATTTGTGAATGCAGTTTATAAGAACTGAGAAATTAATTTACCAAGCTATAAAAATATTACAAGTGATTTTTAAAATCTACTACATAATCGAGCAACAAAATTGTAAATTAAATTTAAAAGCTTAAGGAGAGGCTTTTGATTCTGGGAAGATGAATTAAATATTACTAAATATAATGAAGAACTGAAGCATTGACCCTAACATGAATGAGCAGTGTTAAAATATAGGCATTGCCATTAGCTGTGTCTGAAAGGAGGCCTAAACTGGATAAGGGGGTACCTACTTCTTTTACTTTGTTGAAAATCCTTGGTAGAGAATAGAAACTAGATCACCAGGAGCATGGGTGAGGGGAAATTGGAGTCTGATTTTCAGGAGAAAAAAAAAAGAGAGAGATAAAAAGAACGGTTCAGAGACTGGGAGGGAGACAGAGACTTTTGGGAAGGGAAAGACACGAGAATGGCTGACTGGTAAAAAGAGTAGCCGAGTGACCAGGCTGGACAGAAGCCTCCTGGAAGAATGAGCTGGTGGTGTCAAGGAGCCAAGGTGGGAGAGTAGCTGGCAGAGAAGCAGCCAGTTTAGAGAGCATGGCGCTGCAGCAAGGTGACCTGGAAAGCTGGTACATAGAGATAGCCAGGGATTTGGGAAGCTGATTTTGCATCAGCATTTGTTGAGAAGTTTGAAGAGCCTTGGAGTAGTGGAGCAGCTTGGGATGCTGGAGAGAGAAGAAGCGAAGAGAAGAAGCAAAGGTGCTGGAGAAAGTCTGGGCTTTGCAGAGTACCTGCCTCAGGTTTGGAGGGGCTAAAGGGCACCATTATATACATGTGTCTTTGGAAACGGTGGTACTGAACATTGTGAGTGGGTTAAGATAACGGGCCACTTGTGGCATTAAGGACTTTGTGTTTGACTTTCTATTTTCCTGGCTAATTTTCTTTGTTAATAAAACCCTGATCAACTCACTTTTGACTGGCAACTGCTACTCATGGGTGGTGAGAACCTGAAATAGTCTGGGTAGCAGAATCTGCATTTTAAAAGTGCTGCTTTTTTTCCTTTGGCTTATTGATTGGAGGCTTCTGACCCATTTGCACCTGATATCAGAGCCATGCATTTTATTATAAAACAAACGTCATGGAATTAATTCTGAAAGATGTGGAGAGGAACTTAGAACCAGTGCTTAGGGTCTTCAGAACCTGAAAAATGACTCTGTCGGTTTTAAATTTTGTTTTGATTTTGTTTTTTTGTTTCATGCGTATGTGCAGATGAAGAACCTAGCAAACAGAAAGACTAAAAAGAATGTGAAAACAGCAGTTTGCAAAATTCCATCAGCCTGCAGCTTTGCCAGCTTCAACAGTATAGTGAGGCATACAGGAGACCCACCATTTACTCTCATGTCCTTAGCCTTCCAGGTCCCCCTCAACCCCTCTGTCAAATAAAGACAATATTGCCCCCATCAAGATGCTAAGAGATTGAGAATACAAAGAAAGACATTAACATATTAAAAAAAAAAAAGAATGTGAAAAAAGTTCTCTACACTGTCTCAGCTAGTCAAAGGATCAGGAAGGGGCAATCTAACAAGTTAGAAAACTTTCAATAACACCACTCTACTCTAGTCAAACACCAAGAAAAAAATTATTGCCTCACTTCTGCCTCCACCACAAAGGGAAATGAATTTTTATACTGTGAGGCTATTCCCCAGTGCCTGGGAACTCCTCTGGAGTGTATTAGAGAGGATCAGCTAAGGACCTGACTCCTAATGAAAACTGTGTGGGGAGTCTGGACTTATACTTGCACCTCCTTGTAATGAGGCACCTCAAACTCCTTGTGACACTGTCATAGGGGACTAAAGGCGTCAGGACTTGTTGTATCATGACGACAATATAGAAACGAGAGTTGCAGATGTGTCAATACACTGATAAAGAAGAGACAGAAAGAGGTGAAACAGATTATTAGTGGCAGATTTGATCAACATTAATTTTGTTTTATTGATGAAATTATAATATACAGCATCCATCACAAGGTGATAGGAGAACCAAGGTAAAAGTGGAAATTATATACAGTAATAATCATGAGGGGGTAAGACAGTCAGGGGTAAACGTCATTGGAGTTTTGGCTTTAGGGTGAGTCTCTTAACCAGATTTTTATCTTAATCATCAGATATTATAATTAAAGTAAGCTTTCAACACTTACTCAGGGTTTCCAATATTAACAGCAAGCATTCCACTTATCAAGTCTCTTGTCAAAACCCAAAAGGTTTACATCTGTCTTTGATGATACAGGTTTTCTCGATGTCACTTAATGTATACTGTTTGACTTGGGGTAATATAGTGTCTTACTTGTGCTTGACTTGAAAGAAAGCCCACAACTAGGTCTAACATTCTGTAGATTATATATCAGATTGATTGGTTGCTTTGCCTTGCAACATTGCATGTAGGCACTCAAGGACTTTCACTGTCACCCAGCAGTAGTGAGCTCACCCTCATTGCATTACCAGAAAAGACCACATACAGAGCCAGAACTTCTGTGATTCTAGCAGTAACAAGACTCTCCCTCCCTGACTAGATGAATCTGGAATTCCAAAGTCACTCTTTCAATGATGGAGCAATGTTAAGTAAAAACTTTAAAACAATATTTAAGTAAGATTCATTATTCTATAACATGATCTAAAATACATCCCTGTTTCAGTGAGTTGCTTTTCTTCATAGCAATAAAATAAAATATCTCAAACTGAATGAGAGAAAAAGCACTGAATAGTAATCTAAAGGCAGAAGGCAGAGATTCTAAAGTGACCATGATAAAATATAATCAATAAACAATTAGTAAATCTTTAAGATAAATTAAAAACTAAGTCTGAACACAGAAAAAAAAAGATACAGTAAGTAAACTCAAGGAGAATTTACAAGTTGAAACTATTGAAAGCTCAGCAAATGACCTCAACAACCAAATAGAGAAGACAGAGAAAATAAACAGCAAATTCTGAGAAAAAAGAACAGAACTACTCAGTCTGAAAAACAGTGGAAGTAGATAAAAAATAAATGAGCTTTGGTTATTTGGGATTTTTTTTTGTAAGACCTGAAATCATAAAATACATAGAAGAAAGCATAAGGAAAACATTCCATAACAATAGCTTCAATGATGACTTTGGGGACTCAACTACAATGGGAAGGGAAACAAAAGCAATAATATATAAATGGGACTACATCAAATTAAAATGTCTCTGCACAGTGAAAGAAACTCAGTAAAACAAAACTATATTCTACCAAATGATAGACAATATTTGCATATCATGCATCCAATAAGGGGCTTAATATCTAAATATATAAAGAACACATAAAGCTCAAGAAAACAAATCCTTCAATATAAATGAACCAGAGTTAAAAGGACATTTCTCCAAGAAATATGTACAAACAAAAAATAGACACATATAAAAGCACTTCTCATCCCTTAGCACCATGGAAGTGAAAATCAAAACCATAGTGAGATACAACCTTATACCAGTGTAAGTAGCCTACAGCAAGATGACTAGAAATAGTAACTGTAGTGTGGAGAAGAAGCAAATATCACACAACATTGGTTGGGAAGTAGAGTAATCTAACCTCCAGGAGATATTATGGAATTTTCTCAAAATATGAAAAATAGATTTACCATATGATTCCCAAAACTCACTCTAGATATCTACTTAAAGAATAAAACAATAGTAATTTGAAGGGATATATATATATATATTATATATATATATGTTCATTATAGAACTATTTACAATAACCATGCTATGGAAAGAATCTAAATTTTCAGTGACAATGATAGATAAAAATGTATGGTGTAAGCATTATATCCGGTCAAAATAGGTAGAAACCTCTCACCAACAAGCCACAGAAAAACAAGCAGCATTTAAAAAATGCAGCTTCTGCTGCCCAGCTTCTTACCAGATTGGTATCACCTGCTCACAGCAGATATTAAAGTCACAAAGCAATTTAAGCAACAAGGTTTTACTTAAAAGGAAAAGTAACCAGGAATATAAAAAGATTTTAATATCACAAGTGGCCAGTTATTTCCCATATATTTTAAAAAGTTTATATGTATTAAACGTATATTTAAATATACATTTGGAATCTGTACCCATATTTAAATTTATGTAGAAAGTCAAAGGGAATATTGGTTTATTGCCAATATCCTGGTTGAGATATTCTACTGCTTGAAAGGAATCAGACCTGAGTAAAGATGTTTTTTTCCTGCCTTCCATTCTTTTTTTATTTTGAAACCTTTGCAGGTATATGATTGGGACATTCTTTCTATTGTGATAGTCTTTTTAATAAAGTCTTTCCATATCAAAGTAAACATTTAATTTTAGTTGACAGAAAGAGTTGAAGATACGGTTCAGATGATATCCTGCATTAAATTTGCTTAGGGAAATTATTTGACCAGTTTTTACCTCTAGCTTATATAAAATTATTATTTGTTAAAATTAATCAGGTTATGGTAGGCTAAGGTAGGGGAATCATTTCAAATTATGGCAGGTTCTAACAAAATATCAAACTGGAAATAGAACCATAAGATAAGTATTACATATTGAAATTTGATGGATACTTACTTAAACCCACTGCATGCTAATTCTCATTCTCAGCTACTATTCTAAATTAATTTCTAGACTTAGTAATCCTCCATTTCCCACAGGGCAATACTATCCAAAATTGAGTGGGTATCTGAAATTACAGATAGAATCAAATTCTATATGGACTGTCTTTTCCTATCCTTATATACCTGTGAAAAATATAATTTACAAATTAAGAACAGTAAGAGATTAAAATACAGTAAATTAAAAAACTAAAACTAGAACAACTAACACCATACTATAATAAAAGTTATATGAATCTTTCTCAAAATATCTTATAATTCATAATATTTTAGTTTGCAGTTAAATGAGAGTTAGGGAGGCTACTGTGTTTGCTTTGTTTTGATCAGAATAAGCTAGGAATCAAAACAAGCTTTACCTTTGGGATAAATACTTTATTGTCTGTGTTTGAGCCAGCTAAGAAATTGAGAAACACACTTAATAAAAATTGCTAAATTTGTAAGAGGTAAAGTTTATGAAAAGGCAGATACTAGTTGTCTCATTTGCACATGGTTTCAAATGTACCATATGAGTAGATTAATTATAAGAGTACTTCTCATATCCTACAGGTCTTACAATTGCTCATTAGTTCTGATAATAATATAAAATGCTATCAGACCACTGAACGCTAGCTAAAATTCCCATGGACATACATTGACTATCTGGAGACTTTGATCATCTTCTTGAGTCATGGTGTTTTCTCATAATTACAGAATTGGCATTGAAGTTAAATGGAAATCAATGTCCATCTTGGCCAACTTTAATTTCAAGGAATCTGACACCGTGTCAAAGCTTTTCTAAAGTTTGTATTTTATTCTTCAAGGGTCTCTGGTTCAGATCAATATTTGTAGCATCCAAATTGATGTAGCTTCTTCTCTGAATCCATTCTCACCTTAATAAGTACTTTCTCCAGGATTTTTCCTACAGTTTCTTCTCCTCAGAAAGTAAATATAAAATGCTATTATTTGCCTGTGACCTCCAAAGTAAAATCACCAAGAAGTACACATCATGGTAGTTACAATTGCTTCTTTCCCTCAACAGTCATCAATGACTCAAAAGCTATCTTTGGTTCATCATTGGTACATTAATATTTGTTGGTTGAATGAATGATTATGTAAGGAAAATATTGTAATATAAGGTTCTAGAACATGAAGATGGAGACTGTATTCTCATTCTTCTTTTGGCACTTAATTCTAAGTAGAGTCTGTTTCTTCTCTTTTTCTGTTTTTGTTGTTAAATTGGTTATTTTTATGTTTTAAAATTTGATACTCTAAAATTTACACATGAATACTTCCCACAAATATTGAAGAGTAACAGCAACATTATCATCATCATCATCATCAGCAGCAGCAGCAGCAGCAGCAGCAACATAATAATAATAATAATTCTCAAAACCTAAAGTATCCATTGAAATTACTCTCTTCTCTCAACATTCTCTTTATTCTTTCTCTGGACATTTGGAGATAAGAATAATGGTATTATGTGTCCTATATCTTATTAGAGGGTTTTAATTATAGATTACCTAAGTTTAGATGAGACAGAGAGCTAGAGGAAAATGTGAGAACATATAGCAGGTAATCTTATATACAGTAATGCTTTGGGTATTTTTGCTTAGAATGTTAATATTTCACACATTTTACTGATGATATTTCTATTTTAATTCAACAGCAGGTTTGTAATTCTCTCATTCAGGGTTCCTACTAGTTAGCTATCTCCAAAACTTTGTTTCTGACTGACTGATTCCTGGAAGCTCTCTGTTTTCAGACAATTCCCATCTCAAACTTCTACTTCAGTCCAGAGCACTTGATTAACTTCCTACCTACATTATCTCACCAGATGACTGCCTGACCCTTTTCAACAATACAAAGTGTTATTCAGGTGTATGTTTTCTGGTCTTCTTTGGTATTATAAATATATAATGAAAAAGTGAATAATTTTCTAGGGAAATGTCAGAATCTTCAGAGCAATCATGCAGTAAAATAACTAGTGAGTCATCACATTTATACCATTTTTCTCCCTTTGATTATCTCCAAACTGAACTTTCCAATAAAATCTTCTTAAGCAACTCAATAATGTAGGTGATATTTCAAAGAAGCTGGTTTTAATATGTATAGCATTCATTGAATATGGAGAAAATGTCACAGCAAGAATAGAGGGTCTTTCTAGCTTAAATTGACAGTTTTGCTTTTCTAAAGGAAGATCAGAGAGAAAATACTTAAAAAAATTTTTCATCATATTTTTAACTAAGGAAAAACTATGGTATTTTGCTATCTCAAGCATTCTGAATAGAAGTTATATCAGGCATTCTTTTAGATATTAGACCTCATTGATCAATTATTTAAAGCTGAGTCATTCATTTCAAATGTCAGAACATTCCAAGCTTGGCATTTCTAGTCTATGTTATAAAAATAAAATTTGAAAAATAAGATGTAGTAAAATAAATCTTCAAATAATCTGCTTCTCAATAGCTAGACTTTATAAAATGAGAAGGCTATGGGTAAATTTTATATTTTAGGAGATCTAAAAAGATAGTTAAGATGTTTCACTATCTAGTGAAGTTTAGTTTAAATAGTTGTCATTAAACATGAATCTGAAACATGTTTTGAAAAAAATATTTCAGCATTGTCTATTTTTGATGTCTACTTATCCTTTATAAAAACATGGTAATTGATGGGATATTATGTATTATGATATGAGAGTAGATTGCATAAGATCTACCATAGATGTGATATTTGCACAAAATGACTTCCTAGATGGGCACTGTCAAACCCTTTCTGACTATGAATCTCTCTTGCAAATGTCCCGTGAAGTGTAATGAACCCTTCTTCAGCATCATGTTTTGAAGTTAAAGCTTCATTGCAAGAGGAGTGTTGTGGGAGGTTCATTTCCCTGGAAGAGAAGGCAGGGTTAGTATACATTTTTTTCATAGGATGATAGGCCAGATGAAATTTTGCTTCTCTGCTGGAATGTAGACATCATCCTGTAAGAAAAGGAAGAAAAAATTGACAACCTTTTTGCCAGAGAGCAAAGAGAGTATAATGTGGTCTTTGATGCCTGCAGGATTCAGCATTATTTCTCCCTGGATCCAGAACTGAAAGATATATGATTCAAGATTTTTGGTTATGTATGCAAAGTATATGTGTGGACACCTGTGTGTGAATGTGGGGCAACTAGCGGGGCATAGCAAAAAGTGGGGTTTGCACTCAAGATCTATTTCACTATGTTATAGTTTATTCTTTAGTTGACAAGGATTTCATGAAATATCTTCAGTTGGATATGAGATAGTATATTTACTTCAATCCAGTGTTTGTGTACAACAACAAAGAGAGTGGGAGAATGGTGTGAATGTATCCAAAGGTATTATCTAAGATACAGGTTGGAAAAGAATATCGCAGAAACACCAAATTCATTTTATAAATTGAAGGACTGAATTAAATGTTTTAATTGAGGCATTTGGATCTTAATTTTTATAGACTCACAGAAAATAGTTATAATAGTAATATATGGGGGTTTGGTAGTAAAAGTCACCTAGAATTGTTGACTGATTTTGTTGCATTATTTTCAACTTCTACAAAATCAACCAGGTGGCAAGTATTTGCTGATGGAATTGCTAAAACATGTAGAAGTTCTACCAAAAGTTATTTTTAACTAAAACTGTACATTATATTAATATGTAAGAAATAACATTAGGTGAATAAAAGATTATGTTTTATTTCAAAAGTTTACTTTAAATCACTTTAACTGTGAACTCAGATTGTTTCAAAATCAAGAAATTTTAAACACATAAAAAAAGAAAATTTAAGCACTATGCAAGTGGAGGCTTTACTTTTATTTTTTTTTTTAGATTTCTTTTTGCTATATAATGACATGTATATATATATATATATATATATATATATGTATAGTAGTCAAGTTCTTCATGGTTAGCAGACTTCACACAAACTGAACCTAACTGGGTAATAGAGCTCCAACAACAACAACAACAACAACAACAAACAAAAATAGAACTTTATCCTTACTCCAGAAATACCTTTCCTCACCTTGGCTTCTAAGAACATAGTCACATGATAAATAATAGCTATTTTTTGTTTCACATAAACAGAAGTATACCGGAAGTACTATTTCTTCTTTTCTTTCCAGAACCTAGGTCTCACTATGTTGCCTGGGATAGATCCAAACTCACAGACTCAAGTGATCCCTAGCCTCATACTCCCAGGTGGCTGGGATTACAAGCATGTACCACCATGCCCGACTATTTTTTTGAGCTAGGTCTGGCTATAATGCCCGGGGCAGTATACCAGTGGGCTCAAGTGGTTCCTAGCCTCTGCCTCCCAAGTAGCTGGGATTATAGGCACGTACCACCATGCCCAGTGGAAGTACTATTTTCTTTCTGATCTCTTTATTTCAATTTATGTATATGAAATTCTTCCTTTTGTTGTATATAGTTGTAGATGATTTATTCCCATCACTTTCAAATAACCCATCATGTGAATATTCAGTATGTTTTATTCACCCTAGTATTGATGTGTATTTAAGTAGCTTTGAGTTTAGGTTGTACACACTCCAATATCTGTCTTTAGGAAACATGTATCCCATTATTTTTGTGATATATCCATAAATAAAAGTGTTGTGTCATAGTTGATACATTCAGTTGTAGTAGCTGTATTTAAAGAGTCCTCTAAAGATACTATTCCTGAGAATGTCATATGAAAATTGTGGTTGGTTCATTGCATTCCAGGAAAATGTTGGGATTTTATTACCTTTTCATTTATCCTTTTATAATTTACATGGTAGTTATGAAAGTTTAAGTTTCATTTGCTGAAGATTAATGAAGTTGAAACTTTACTAATGTATTATAGCATGCAAGAAGTAAAGGAACTTGATAGACCAAAAGTTGTAACTGATGTTTTCTATATTTTGTAAAATTTCACTGCAGTAGATGGGTAGAGGGAAGGAAAATCATTAGGATTTAAACTAGAATTACCAATGTTTATCAAAATGATGTTTGACAACAATGGATACTTGTACAAAAAATGTTTATAATAAAACAAATAAATTATACATTATTTTCACAAACAGGGGATCTGTGCATTTGTGCATACTCATGAGAGAATTTAATACAATTATTTCACAAAATTCACAAGAGTGATTTTTTTTCTGTTCATTACAATTAGTCACTAGGACTCTCGGGCCCAAGTATAATTTTATCAGCTATAAAAATGTTTTTGATGGCAGGAAAATATTACTGACAGGAAAAGCAGCACATTTTGTTACTTAAAATTCCAGCTAAGGAGAGTTGTCAGGGACCTGGGAAACAAAGACAGGGTGACTGCAAGCTGAGTTCTAGGGGTTCAGTTTTATATGGCAAATGGGGTTAGCAAGGTATCCAGAGTTTAGTGTAGGTTGGCTACATTGAATAATTTAATCTGTTCTGAGGCAGAGGAACTGTGCCTAGTTGTTCGGTACCCAGCGTTGGGATGATTAAAGTTGTTAGTAATCATGCTCTTGAGGACTAATCAAATATGGTGGGTGTATAAAGTGGAATCTCAAATAACATTGTTCAACGTGATTTTGTTATAATGTTCTAAACTGTTCCAGTCTGATTGCTTTTGTGTCAGAGTGAAGGAGAAACAACAAACAAGATAGAGAGAAAGAGAAGAGAGAGAGAGAGTCTTGTGTCCTGAGTTCCCAGATGGACTTGCCTCCCTGGACTGGGGTAAGTAGGTTGGAAAATGAATGAGTACAAATTAATATGTTGTTCCCTTTATTTTTTATCAATGTTTTTATTACATCATTAATATTAAAAATGTTTCACTATTTAGAAGTTTGGTGATGTTTTTGTGATCAGAGACATATAGTAAGAAGCTGGTTCTTATTTTTATCAGCTAGTTTTTGTTTATATTAGCCTGCAGTAAAACTGGTTTCATTATACATTATTTCTTCCATTTAAAGTTGCAGTTTCCAGGAACCTATATACAACAGCAAGTGAAGGCAGTGCAAATCTAGTGTTCAAGACAAAGAACTGATCTGTTTCTAGCTAGGAATTCAAACTGTGTCAAAACAGAATTTTTAAAAACTATATTAAACAGTTAAATAGTAGGTGTGTATGTGTAATTCAATAGCAGAGAATGGTGTGCAGTAATAGGTTGTGATTTCTTGTTGAATATACCACTGTATATCTAATACTATTGAACAGAGATGACTATCCTAAGTGATAATTAGGTTTCATGTAATTATTTATACTCATAGTGGCTCAACTACTGTGCACTAATACAATTTTATATACAAGTGGTTCTGGTTTAAATCATCCCCCTTGCCCTTAAGATTACTAAAAGTATAATATTTACAAATTCAATAGAAATCGTACGATTAGGAAAACTTGATATATGACCAAGTTTGCTCAGAAGGGCATTTCTTTAAAAAAAAAGTGATATTAAGATATTTTATTATTTGAATATTTCTAATTGGCACAATTCCCCTTGCTTCTCTTTTAATAATAATAATATTTCACTAAAAAAAATTACTGGTGATCACTTAAAGTGCTGGATTGGAATATTGATGAGACTTGCTTTTTCTTGTATTTCATATTTAGGACATGGAAAATAAATTTAAATGAAATTTCTCCTCATGAAACTCTATTATTGGTGTGATTGAATGGCTTATATTTTAGAAAAGATGCTGATAATTTCAGTTGGTTTAATGCACAAATCCACTTACTATACAGCAACTCCAGAAAATGATATACAATTGATTGAGGAGTTGGCCTGAGAAAGCAGATTGGTTACAGGTGCCTATGTCATTGGTAGTTGAAGGTACGACTTTTGATGATGTCTATATAGTTACTGTATTGCCCTTACACTTCACATGTTATTTTTTTCAAATATTAAGCCCATAAAACTTTGTAGTGGCTATGCACTGTTCAAAAATTACCTCATACACCACTTTTATAAAAGTCAAAATTGTTGATGTGAGCCAACTGTCAGAATGAAGTTGCAACTGTCAGAATGAAGATTCTTTTGTATAGTTGTGGAGCACACAACATGCAAAATGTAAATGAAAGTGGTAAAAAAAGATTGTAAGAATTCTTGAGAATAGATGATAATGTCCTATTATTCATCTTCCAAGAGCCTGTTTCTTAAAAAATGATGATGATGATGATGATGATGATAATCATGGTAAATAAACTAGCACATAGAGTGCAATGTTATATAACTACATATTAGTTTTCAGGCAGATTAAGTGTAGAATTTGAAGAGAGATATTTTCTATTGACGTCAAGAAGTTGGGATGAAATGATATTTTCTGAAGCTGTGGCGAAATCTGTTACCATTCTTAAGACATCTACTACAATGTAGCATCCGTTCTTCATTCATTTGTTTGGAGAATTAGATTTTTCTGATGTAATGTCCAGTGCTGGGGAGAACTACGATGGGGATCACACTGCAGAACGGATAAGATGGGTTTATGGAATATTTGGAAACCATATTAAAGAATTTGTATGCAGTATGCAGTGTCAGCTATTATAACCGTCTATAGTGGAAATGCTCATAACAAATATTACTGTTATAAAATACCTTGTGGTGAATATTAAGTAAAAATTGCCTAAATAAAATACATCTGTTAAAGAAAATATGTAGATTTAATATTGTTTGTATTCCAAAAGTAATAATGATATGCAAACCAATCATTAGTTCTTAAAATATAATAAATACTCAAGCACCTACATATTTTATTTTTTATTTTTACAACTGCATCTGTTTTCAAATGATATCTGAGAGAGGTTCCTTTCTATAGGTCATAAGTATTTCCAGTGATTTAGTGATCTCTATAAAATTGTAATGGTAATGAGTATGACTTTCTCACTTAGTTATAAACGTCCTTGTTTGCCCTTAGTATGCATCATTTCTCACTATATTTATGTAGTGAGTCAATTAAAACCTTTTTTAAATTGGGTAAACATTTTCTACCTTGCTATCCAGTTAAAAATCTTGAAAGAAAAAAAAAGAAAGCCCTAAAATTTTCATTAGATTGAGTTTAAGGAATAATTTTTTTCTGTTACTTCCCCCCCCCCCCATGACTATAAAATGAGAAATTCAATTGACTTTGTATCAAAGACATAGGCAATTATATTCCTTCCTTCAAGCCCTAATGGAACTTTAGTCAGGGAAAATCTGTGATATAATGCACTTACTTTCTTGTCATTTTAAGAAAGTGGTTTACATGAATAAGCTAGGTTTGAATTTGTAGCTTCCCGACAGGCATTGTGACTTCATGTAAATCTGGCTGAAAATATATATTTGCTTATAATACTTTCTGGTCTTTGACTACCATCATGTTAAGTATAGGTCTGCATCTTTGATCAGAGTTGAAATCAATTGGTTCAATTCCCTCTAAATTTCAAATTTTCAAGGCTTTCAAGATTTCACTCCTTTGTATTACACTCACCATATACACATATTTTTTCTCATGGAGAAATGCCCAATTATTGTCTGCTAGAGATTTTTCAGTGAAGATGGGTCACACGAAACTTTGGTAATCTGTGACATAAACTATAAATAACTGACTCTCTGATCTCAGAACCAAACTTCTTACAGTACGTTAATATTTTTAGTCAGGAAATGAAACATTGCAAAATAGAAATCAAATTGCTCATATCTATTGAGGAATTAATTTTGAGGCTTAAGTAGTTTTTTGTGAAAACATAGAAAGCTTTTAGTTTAAGAAGTAATATAGTTTTCTTGTTTTGTTTTGTTTGAGACTAGGTCTCCCTATTTTTGCCTGGGGAATCGCAGGCTCTCGTTACCCAGGGTACCACGGACTCAAGCAATCCCCAGCTTCCCAGGTAGCTGGGATTACAGGCGTGTGCCACCACGCCCAGCTATTTTTTTGGGAACTAGGTCTTGCTACAGGCCACAAGCGGAACTTGAACCGCGATCCCTAGCCCCGGCAGTTTCATAGGCTGAAGCTTTCAGGCACAAGCCACCGTGCCCGGCCTAGAAGTAATGTAGTTTAGCGAGAAAGAACCTGACTGAAGAAAGTCAATGTGAAATAAAATAGCTTACAAAGCTACAACCACAGTTGAACTTTGTTTTAAACAAAATAACTATGAACATATGTGTGTTAGGTTCATAATCAAAGTGAAATTTACTCTGAAAATAGTTACTAAAGGGTAAAATCTAAGACCTTGCCATCCTTAGATGTAAGAAGATATATAGTATAAGTGTAGTGAAAATTTCAAACCTTATTTAGGACTTACCTAACTAGAAGGATAAATGGACACCCTTTTGTTTGCCTCTTAGAGATGTTAAAATATTATAGGTTACTCATCAGTGCTATTGAATATGTTATTTAAATCTGCATCTGCCCACACATTCAACATTAATTAGAAAAAAAGAAAGAACCACTACCGTGAGTTGCCCTCCTTCTTTAACTCAAATTGTTGCATTACAGTGTTCAACTTTATCTGATATATAGTGACTTATCTGATGGGAAGCTTGGAAGTAGTAAAAAAAAAACCTACAAAATTATAAGTAGGTAAATAATGATTTGATATTACAAATCTAATATAACACCACCAAAATAAAAGGTATCCATCTTCTGTTCTTCTATTTTTGTTTGTTATCAAGAACCTGCATGACTAAACTAGAATTACATTTATCTCTTAAGAATTTTCTTTTTGAAATATTCTGAAATTTATTTTGTACAATTTTCAGAATTGTCAGAATTATAGTATTAGTCATTCTGAAGGTAGTATACAACCTATATAATATAATGATTATGAATAATCAGCTGAAAAGTTCAGGAATTACCAAAAAATCCTATTGTACACCATGCATGAATTACATATTGATTTGTTTTTAATGTTACCCAGCATTTAAAATTCTGTACTACCTTTTTGAATTATAAAAGTACAATTTTGAATGTTGACCCTATACTTACGATGTCAAGCATAACTGAATTATTTTAGAACCTAAGAACAATAAATTAATACCTTTCCAAACTATACAGAAACTATTTTCCTTTCCCAATCTAGAATTGCTTTTGCCATTGAACATCAAATAAGAAAACTAATAAACACAACCAGTTGTACATTTTTTAACATGGAGCCAGGTATTTCCAGAGTTTATTCTACTTTATATAACAGACACTTGCTTGTACATGTTTCAGTATTATGGGAATTATTTGACCAACATTTATTATTTCCATATTAGTTGAGATTTAACCTAAGTTTCCTCCTTTGGCAGGGAATCAAATCCTTGGTTAGGACACTGTGGGAGGGAACAGTTTTGTTTAAATCCACCTTCAATCTGCTCAGACTTATTTCTTAGCTTCTATCACTGCCAAGTTTCTTGTTTATATTTCCCATTAATGGATTGAAGAAATTAATATTGTGAAAATGGCCAGCTTATCCAATGCAACAACATGTGTTCAATGCAACCCATATCAAAGTGACAGTGCCTTTCCTCAAAGAAACAGAACAAACATTACCAAAATTATTATGGATACAAAAGACCCCACATAACCAAAACCATCCTGACAAGGAGAGAAAAAAAGTAGAATGGAAGTATCACACACTGGCTTTGAACAATACTACAAAGCTATGGAATAAAAAACAGTATGGTACTGGAATAAATAAAGGCCCATGGACCAACAGAATATAATTAAGAGCCTAGAAATAAACTTTTCACTTAAAGGAACAATTAATATGTGGCAGAGGAGCCAAGATTATGCAGTGAGGGAAGCAAAGCCTCTTCAATAAATGTGGAAAAAACTTGGCAGTGACAGGTGAAAGAATGTATCTTGACCACTCTCATATACATAGCTGAAAATGGATGAAAATCTTGGTTGTATTACCTGAAATCATAAAGCACACAGAAGAAAACAGATAATAATCTCTTCTGGGAATACTACAATAGGCAAATTAACACTAAAATATTTTTATTCTATATATATATATATATATATATATATATATATATATATATATATATACACTTCACATCATTGTAATACCCAGAAGTCACCCACTTCCTCCCCTCCCTGACTTCTCTAGCTGTTCCCACCCTCCCTGTTGTGTACTTTGTTTGGTTGTCCATATATTAGTGAAACCATTTGGGTTCTGTTTTTTTCTTTCTGACTTGTTTCTGCTAGTATGATTTCTTCTAGGTACATCCATGTTACCAAAAAATCATCAAATTTGTCATTTTTAATTGATGAGTAATATTCCATTGTGTATATATACCACATCTTTTTCATCCATTTGTCTGTTTTGGGACATTTGGGTTGTTTCCATGTTCTTGCAATTATAAATAGTGCTGCAATAAACATATGAGCACAGGTGTCCTTTTGTGCCCACATTGAGGTCTCCTTTGGGTAGATTTCCAGAAGAGCTATTGCTGGGTCAAACGGCAGTTCCATTTTCTTTACTTTGAGGGTCCTCCATACTGCTTTCCATTATGGCTGGACCAGTTTGCATTCCCACCAGCAGTGTAAGATAGTTCCTTCTCTCCACATCTCCACCACCACTTGTTGCTACTTGTTTTTTAGAGATGGGCCATTCTTGTTGGTGTGAGATGGTATCTCAGTGTGGTTTTGATTTGCATTTCTCTGATTCTAGTGAGGTTGAGCAGTTTCTCATGTGACTGTTGCCCATTTGTATTTCCTCTTTGGAGAAGCATTTTTTTAGTCCCCCACACACACTCAGTTTCTTATTTTATCTTTATGCCACGGACTGGTCAATCGAGAGAGCAGACCGCGGGGAACTAGAGCTAGGCTGTAGCAGGAGAGGTACAGGGTTGGCGATGACAGACAGACACACCACTCAAGAGGCAATGAATCTGCTGCACTTTATTCGGGATTTTAGTGGGTATATATAGTGTTTAAAATGATTACAGCAACATTTTTGGAATACATGAAGTTTGTGTTTTAACAGATTTTATCTTAGGTAAACATTAAACATTTTTAACTAAAACATAATGTTCTCAAAAGCATTCCAAGACAATCATCTATTTTAAACCTATCATAGCTAGACTGGTTAATGATCACTACAATTGTTTCTTGTCTACAAGTTCATCTACTTTATCAGGTTTCATTACCTTAGTTATGTCACTAAAGGATTTCTTATCCCTTCACCGAAAGTTTACCAGGGTTAATAGGAATTGTTCTCTCAGTTTTACAGAAATATTCTGACCGCAGGGCTCCCTCTGATTGTTTTTAGTTAATCATGCAAGGCATGACCTCAACGACATTCCACCACCTGGGGCCTGAGAGCTACGCCACAAGGGTCCCCTGATATGCAGGTCAGCTCCCAACACATCCCTCATGCGGGGCAGAGAGCTAGCCCAAGAGAGCTCTGTCTCAAAGGTCCCCCAGATCCAGGTCAGTGCCCACATCTTTGCTAAGTTTTGTGAGATTCTCATGGATCTTTGTTATCAAACCTTTATCACTTTTGTGGAGGGCAAATTTTTTCTCCCATTTGGTTGGGTTTCTTTTTGTTTTTTCTTTTATCCCTTTTGCTGAACAAAAGCTTTTTAGTTTGATGAAATCCCAACTGTTTATGTTTTACTTCATTTTTTTTACTGGCTATAGATGGTTTCTCAATTGTAGATCATGGAGGGTTTTGCCCAAGTTTTCTTCTATGTATTTTATGGTTTCAAGTCTTACATCCAAGTTTTTTATCCATTTTGGGTTGTTTTTTGTACAAGGTGTTAGGGAAGTGTCTTGGTGCATTTTTTTTTTTTGCATGTCTTGATCCAATTTCCCAGTGCCATTTATTAAAGAGATGGTCTTTGTTCCATTGTAAAATTTTCAATCCCTTGTCAAATATTAGATGACTATATATGTGTGGTTTTATTTTAGGGCACTCAATTCTGATCCATTGGTCAGATTGTCTGTTCTTGTACCAGTACCAAGCTGTTTTGATTACTATTGCAATGCAGTTTAATTTGAACTTTAGGAAAGTAATACCACCATATTCTCTTTTTTTCAGTCAGGATGTTTCTTGCTATTCAGGGTCTTTGTTATTCCATATGAATTTCAGTATTTTTTGTTCTAGCTCTTTAAACAATGTCATTGGTATTTTTATAGGGATTGCATTGATGCTTTTGGAAGGATGGCCATTTCGATGATGTTAATTCTTCTGCTCCATGAATATTTAAGTCTTTCCATTTCCTTATGTCCTCTTCTATCTCTTTCAACAGTGTTTTAAAGTTTTCTTTGTATAGATCTTTCACATGTTTTGTTAGGTTTATTCCTGCAATGGTAAATGGGATACTTTTTAATTTCTTATTCAGCTTGGTTTGTGGAATAAAGGAATGCTACTGTTGATTTTGTATCCAGCGACCTTACTGAACTGGTTTATTGTTTCAAGAAGTTTTCTGTAGATTTTTTTGGGGGGTTTCTATATAAAGAATCATATCATTTGCATATGACATCTTCAATTCTTTGCCTATTTGTATCCCTTTTATATTTTTCTCTTGTCTTATTGCTCTAGATAGTACTTCTAATACGATATTAAAAAGTAGTGGAGAGAGAGAGGGCATCATTTCCTGGTTCCAGATCTTAATTGAAATGGTTTTAGTTTCTCCCCATTTAATATGATGCTTGCTCTCAGTTTGTCATAGATGCTTTTTATTATGTTGAGGTCTGGTCCTTTTGTCCCCATTTTTTCCAGGGTTTTTATCATGAATGGGTGTTGGACTTTATTGAATGCTTTCTTTGCGTCTATTGATATGATCATGTGTTTTTTTGTTGTTGTTGTTGTTTTGTTTTCTATTTGTTGATGTGGTGGATTATATTAATTGATTTTGGATGCTGAACCATCTCTGTGTCCCTGAAATAAATCCCACTTGGTCATGATGAATAATGCTTTTTAATGCATTGTTGGATTCAGGTGTTTGCCAGCATTTTAAGATTTTTGTGTCTGTGTTCATTAGGGAAACTGGTCTATAGGCTTCTTTCTTGGTGGTCTCTTTATTTGGTTTTGGTATGCATGTGATGTTTGCTTCATAGAATGTGTTAGATAGTTTCCTTCTTTCTCAATTTTTTGGAACAGTTTTATTAACGCAGGCACTATTTCTTCTTTGAATGCTTAGTAGAATTCATTTGTGAAGCTGTCCAGTCCTGGGTTTTTGTTTTTTGGGACAGTTTTGATGACTGCTTTGATTTTGCTGCTTGTGACTGATTTGTTTAAATTCTCTATTTCTTCTTTGTTCAGTTTTGGATGGCTATATCTTTCTAAGAATCTGTTCATCTCATCCAATTTGTTGTATTTGTTTGCACAGAGGTGGTATAGTAGTCCCTGATTATCCTTTGGATTTCTGCTATGTCTGTTGTAATTTCTCCTCTTTTATTTGAGTGCTCTCTCTTCTTTTCTTTGTGAGCTTAGGAAGTGGTTTATCAATTTTGTTTATTTTTTCAAAGAACCAGCTGTTGGTTTCGCTGATCTTCTGAATCATCTTTTTAGTTTCTATATTATTTATTTCTGCTTTTATTTTCATTATTTTTTTCTGCTTTTCTTTATTTTTGTTGCTCCTCTAATTCTTCAGTTGATAAATTAGGTTTTAATTAGTTTCTTGTTTTTTGATATAAACTTGTATTACTATGAACCTTCCTCTTAGATATGCTTTTGCTGAATCCCATACATTTTGAAATGTTGTGTCTTCTTTGTCATTTGTCTCAATGTAGGTTTTATTTTCTTCTTTAATTCTTTTGATTACCCATTCTTCTTTCAGTAACATAGTGCTCAGTCTCCATGTGTTGGACATTCTTCTTGCTTTCTCTTTATTGTTAGTTTCTAGTTTGATGCCTTTATGATCTGAGGAAAAGTTGGTATAATTTTAATTTTTGTGTATTTATTCAAGTTGTCCTTGTGTCCTAATATGTGACCAATTTTAGAAAGAGATCCATGTGCATTAGAAAAGAAGGTGTATTCCTTTCCTTGGGGCTGCAGTGTCCTGTAAATATCTATTAGGCCCATTTGGTCAAGATCTTCCTTTAAATCTTTTGTGTCCTTGTCCTTGTTTAGGTTTTCTGTTGATCTGTCCTTTGGTGAGAGTGGGGTGTTAATGTCTCCTATTATGTATGTGTTTTTGCCAATATTTTATTTCAATTCTCTTAGTAGTTGTCTTATGAATCTTGGTGTTCCCTAATTTGGTGAATATATGTTGATAATTTTATGTCTTTTTGGATGGTTGAGCCCCGAACCATTAGGTAGTGACCATCTTTATCTTTTGTCACTTTTTTAATTTTGAAATCTGCTTTGTCCACAATGAGAATGTCTACCCCTGCCTTTTTTGGGGGACCACTTGCTTGTATGATTGTTTCCCATTCTTTTACCTTCAATCTATGCTTACCTTTAAGGACTAGATTTGTTTCTTGGAGGCAGCAGATTGTTGGGTTCTGCCTTTTGATCCAGTCCACAACTCTGTGTCTTTTGATTGATGAGTTTATACCATTGACATTTAGAGTAATTATTAATGTTTGAGGTTCTAGTGTTGATTTTCTGGCCATTATTTTAAGGGTCTGATTTGGTTACTTGTCAATAACATTAAAATATTTAATGGTATCTCACATTCCAATCTAGCTGATTTATAAGATTAACCACAATTCTAATTCCTTATCAACTTGGCACACATATACATCTTGTTACTTAATGCTATGTCTCCAAATAAAGAAGATGAAAAGGTAATAATTCTGCTTAACATGATACAACTTTCTACTTACAACCAAAAATGTACTATTTCCTTCACCAGATGAATACATAAAATCTTTGAGTAATAGTTACTATTCTTAATTTCTTCTAGTTAATATACTGTACTATAAACTTAATACTTAACTACTATAACACAGCCAATAACCTTGTATTATATGTTAAGGGAATAAAAGAAACATAGGTACGCATACCACGTGGATTTTAATAAAAAATACAGATTTAATTTTGTTCTTTTACCTTCACAAACACCTCACCAAATCATAGTTATTTATTTGGCTAGTGATACAAACCTTTAATATTGAAGGATCTGGGGATTTAGTAGTCCTGCATGCATTGGTTATTTAAATTCTCACTGACCCTAATCCTAGGAAAGCTAATACAAGAGATATCAAAGAACTCCTGTATTAAAGCATATTCTTATATATCTTTATTTTGGAGTGGTAGTCCATTTTCTCCAAAGTAGTCAGGACCAATAGCCCCAACTAACACCCAGAATCTCTTCTTGGACACATACCTTCCTTTGGAATTGAGACTTCTGGAGAAACAGAAACAGTATGGGAACATGGAACAAAGATTTCATTAACTGGTAATTGTGAATGATATCACTGTTTCTACACTTTGATTTCTAGACTTTTGAATCCTGACTACAAGAGAAACTATACTACAAGAGCACTATACACTGGATGATGATTCAGAGTACATACAGTCTTTTGGTAAGCCATTTTTCATTTGTATAAAGTATTGCTACCCACAAGATATATTAGTTAAGTCTTCAAACAAGATATATTAGTTAAGTCTTCCATCTTTTTATCCAGTCAACTGTTTCAGGTTGTTGGGAACATGTTTAGACCATTATATCCTCTGAAAATGGGTTCATTACTGTACTTTTCTGATATGAAGTGACTTCCTTCAAAAAAATTGTATGAATATAAACAGTGGAAGATGTAATTTGTAATTCCATTCATTTGGGTCATAAACACTGTGTGCAGAGATGGCGAATATGTCCACAATGCCTATTCTAGTAAGGAAAATAATGCTGTTCATTTCATGATGGAAACTATCCAATGTAATCAGCCTACCATCAGGTAGCTGGCTAGTGCTCAGAATGGTGGCATATTGTTATTGGTATTGGTTTTTGTTGTTGGCAGATTGAGTACTCAGCACTAGGCATAGTCAGGTCAACTTTGATAAGTGTATGTTCATATTGATGAGACCATGTGTGATCTCTCTTTCTGCCAACATGGTCACTATATTTTTGAACATACTAGACAATTGCAAGGAAAAGGTACTGACTGGTATCCACAAAATGGGTCATTTTATCCACTTAAGTATTAAAACCCTTCTCTACTGAGGATAACTTTTAGTTAATATTCATGAGTTACTGAAATTTCTTCACTTTCTTTGTCTATTCAGAGAGTTCTATCAACACATTGCATCCACAAATTTTGTTACTAATCATTTTTGAACCATGTCTTCCAATTTTCTGACCATACAGCAAACCACTAGTTAATGCCACAAATTAGTATAGAATTACACATCTCGTCATTTCTTCTTTTAAGCAAAATGATCAGTCAGACACATTTTTTAAAGTTCTGCTTACTGCTCTCTTTCAGGAGTATTTCAGAGAAAGGTTGTAGTATGAGTTCTTTAGCTTACTTGTACTCTCAATGTATCCTCAGGCCCAGTCACTTGTATACCACTTCCAGGATGATTGAATGTTGATATGCATGTCAAACTTTCTGTATTTGCAAAACAGATAACACCCAAAAGGAGAAGCTGATGCTACAGGGTAAAGTGGTGGTTAAAATTTTAGTATCTTACAAGGTTTAGTAACAGACCACAAGCTATTTCTAGAAAGAAGAGCAATTGTATGTGTAGAATGGGAAGACTTGGCACCAAAATCTTTAGAGTTTTCCCTCTAAATCAACTGTAAGAACCTGTCAAAGTTTTCAGACAACTCTCTGCCAGTGATACTTCAAGCACCACTGATTCTGCTAAAACATAAAAAGTGGTGGATCAGCACAGTACCCTGGACCTATTGCAAAATCTTCTCTTATTCTGGACTCCAGAACAATTTTTAGGTCCATATAATGAATGGGTTAGAGTAACTCACCCAAATGATAACTGTGTGACCTCCAATATCCTTCCTATAGCTATTTCTTTAGATAATAGATAATACACTTAACAGTGGGATTCCCAACACTGACCTTGGAAATGAGGATTACTATAATGATAAAGGCCAAACAATAACACTAGACCTGCCTCTACCTAAAAAAATAGCAAACCAAAAACAATACTTGAAATAAATATTCCTGGACTGAGTGCATATTAACGCCATCATCAAGGGCTTGCAAGTTGCAAAGGTAGTGAGTCCCATCACATCCTCATTTAAAAAGCCTATTTGAAGAAGACAGATGTATCTTAGAGAATGATAATGGATCATCATAAGCTTAACCAGCTGGTGATTCTAATTGCCATTGTATCAGATGTGGTTTCATTGCTTGAACAAATTAAAATACCCCTGGTACCTAGTATGCATCTGTTGATGTGGCAAGTGTCTTTTTTTCTGCATCCCTGTCCATAAGGTCTACCAAAAGCAGAATACTTTCATCTTGCAAGTCCAGCTTTAAACTTCTACTATGCTTCCTCAAGAGTAGATCAACTTTGCAGATAATTCATAGGGATCTTGATGACCTTTTTCTTCTACTCTGGGCCACTATTTGATGACATTTTGCTAGTTGGAGCTAGTGAGCAAGAAGTAGGAACTACTCTATATTTATTGGTAACACTTGCACATTAGAAGATAGGAAATAAATTCAAGTAGTGTTTAGAGACCTGCTTCAGGGAAATGTCTAGGAGTCTAGTGGATTTGGGTGTGTTGAGATATTCCTGTAACAATACATTTTCCTTTCACATTTTTGTTCCATTCAAATTTTCAGTGCTCATTCACATTTGGGAGGGCCAGCGGCATTACTTACCTTGTTAATTCAAATATTAATCTCTTCCAGAACCATTGACATAGACACACCCAGAAAACTATTAAGGAGGTACCTGGACTTCACATTTCCCAGTCAGTTTAGACACATAACATTAATAGTGGCGTCCACTCTTTTTCTACTCCAATTCACTGTTGTATTATATGTGCTAGCTATAGCAGTTAAGAAGAAAGTAAATAAACGAAGAAAGTAAATAAAAGGCACTCAAATCAGAAAGGAAGTATTAAAATTTTCTATGTTTATAGATGACATGTTCTTTTATATATATATGTGTATGTATATATATATGTGCTCATACTCTCACAAAACAAAAGTAAATAAATCAGTAAAATTGCACGATATGAAATCATTGTACAAAATCAGTTGTCTCTGTACATTGACAGTAAAAGATCATAGTCACATTGCATAGGTTCGAAAAATAGGAAAATAATTCATTTATAGTAACAGCTACAAAGATAAAATATTCAAGAAAAACAATGAAAAGACAGATGTCAAAAATATTGATGAAAAATTAAAAAAAGATACAAATAAATGAAAATATGTTATAATATTCATAAGCTGTCATATTAATATTGTTAAAGTGCCCGTACTACCCAAAGTGACCTGTAGGTTTGCTGAATTCATAGTGTAATCTCAATGGAACTTTTCTTGTAAAAATTGAGACTACAATACTAATATTCTGTTGAAAACACACACAAACACAAAAACACATACACAAAGAACCAAAATGATCTTGAGAAAGAGGATCAAAGCTGGAGGTATGATGTTCCTGGTTTTCAAATTAACTTAAAACTTACAGTGTGTTTAAAATAATGTGTACTTATAATGAGATAGACATTTGGATCAATAGAATAGCACAGAAACTAGTCCACATATATAGTCAACTGATTTTTGAAGAGTGTCAAAATATATGATGGTAAACAAATATTCTTCAACAAATGGGGCTGGAAAAACTGGATATGTACATCTAGAAGAATGAAAATGAATGTTTGTTTTATACTTATATAAAATAGATTAAAGACAAGTATTAAGACCTGAAACCATAAAAATCCTAAGAGAAAACAGAAAATCTTCAGGCTATCAATAATGTTTATAAACGTGACATATAAAGCAAAGTAACAAAATGGCAAATAGAAAAGTGGGACTACATTAAACTAAAAGATTTTTCATAATAAAGGAAATAATCAAAAGGGGGAAAGACAACCTATGTTATAGGAGAATATATTTGCCAAGCATACATAAGACAAATATACATTATTTAAAATAAATGTAGGAGTGTTTTCCTTCACTTCATTTTTTTGAGAAGTTTGAAAATTGGCATTAGTTTTTAAAAGTTTAGTAGAGTTTTATGTGTTTATTTGATCCTGGGTTTATTTCTGCTCTGTTGGAGGAAAAGTAAGTTGATGCAATCATTATGGAAAACAGTGTGAAGGATCATCAAAAAATTAAAAAAATAGAAAAATCATATGATTCAGCAATCCCAACTCTAATTATTTATACAAAGGAAATGAAAACAGGATATCAAAGAGATGCTGCATTCTCAGGTTCATTGAAGCATTATTCAGAATAATCAAACCATGATTATAAATTGAAAGTTTTAATGGATGCTTGGATAAAAAAGAAATCATATGTGTGTATGTGGAATCTTTCAGGAATGAAAAAAGGAGAAAATAAAACAAGAAAAGGTTTTCCATTTATCATTACATGAATGATGCTTGTTGACATGCTAAGTGAAATATGTCTGATCAAGAAAGACAAATACTATATATGTGATAAGCACTTACATGTGGACTCGATAAAATACTTGAGTTGTAGAAGCAGAGTAGGGTGGTGATTATTGGGGAATGGAATTTTGGGAGAATGGAAAATGGTGGATAAAGTCGCCAAACTTTTAGTTACAACATGAATAAATTATAAGGCTAATAGTAGTATGGTGATTATAGTAACACATATACTTGAAAGCTAAAAGCTTATATTTTAGTGTCCTCACCACCAATTTTACCTTAGTAAAAGTGTATTATAAAGACAAGAAGAAATGGTGACCTTATAATGTAACTGAGGTGGTAACTGACATTACAGTAGCAACCATATTGCAATATAAGGCACATAGTTAACTAGCAAACTGACATCATGAAAATTTTAAAGTTATTTATTGGGATATGTTCATTATATCTCAAAATTGAGGACAAAAATCATGAAGGACTGCAAACCAGACTGATAAGATTTCCATGACTAAACTTAGGGAAGGTGATCCTTCTGAGCATGTCAGTGAAACTCCTGTTGGTCTGGTGTGCGGTGTGGCTCTCCTTCTTTCTTAGTTCTGGTAACCGATTCTGGGGAATCAAATTATAGCCATTGACTGTGGGGGAGTTCCCAGTGGGGACAGACCTCACCTGGGGTTGGTCTGGCTCACTCCTCTCTTTTGGTTCACAGTTGTCTGTGGGTCACTGACACTTCTTTGTGGTTTTGCTCCCCATTTGTGATGGGGGAGCTCCTTGCTCACTTTGAAACAGTCTCTGGATGGGGAGTTTAGTCCCAGCACCAGAAATTTTGTCGTTGTTACTTGGTGAATTGTCTTCACTCTCATCTGCAACTGCCTTGTGTCTTGGAGTTCCTGTCATGCTCTTTTTGGGCAGGTGATGGGTGTGTTCAGGGACTTTATTTCTCTGTCTCTTCCAGTATATCTGTATTTGGGTTGCTGTTTTTCTTGTTCAAGCTGAGGAGTGGCTAAGGTGGGAATGAACCAGAGGGGAACCTCCACTTAGCCTGTACACTGGCAGTTTTCTGGCCTCCACCTCCCCATCTGGGAGGAGGAAGGGATTAAGCCCCAGGCTGCATGAAGTTAGCCAGGTTGCTCCAGCTTCCCCTGAATGGGAGTAGCTTACCTGCTCCCCCTGCACCCTCTATTTAAGAGAGAGCACTTCCCTGAGACCTCACCATCACGCTGCAGAACATGAAAGCTAAAAAGAATTTCTATACCCCAATATCAGAAAAAAAAATCCATTGAAAAATGAGCTAGATTTAAAGACATTTTATTACACAAAAAAACTTACAGAAACTCTTAAAAAGCAATTAATATCATGAATTATCAGGGAAATAAAAATCAAAACAATGAGATACTATCTTATATATTTTGGTAAAAGGGGAAATATTATATGCTCTGAAGAGAAGCCAGGATATATATTACACATATGGAGAACAAACAAAACAACAACAACAACAAATGTTGGCAAGAATATGGGAAAATTTGAACGCTCAAATGCTGTTAGTTATAATACAAGATGATGTTATTACCACAGAAAGCATCTAATAGAGCTTCAAATATTTTAAATAGAATTACCATATAAATCAACAATCCTACTTCTAAGTATTTATCCCAAACAATTGAAAATAATCTCTAAAAGCTTTATTAGAGTGCCAGTACAGAGTACATCACAGCATTATTTATAATAGATATGGAACAGCCTAAGTGTTCATTGATGGGTGAATGAATAAAGAACATTTATACATGTGGTGAAATGTTAATGTCTTGAAAAGGAGCAAAGTTCTGCAACATGCAGCAATATGAATGAAACTTGAAGACATTATGCTATTGCATGAGTCCACTCATATGAGATATTTAAATTAGTTAAGCTCATACAACCAGAATGTGAATTGGTGAATGCCAGGGACTGGGAAGATAAGAAAATGCAGAGATGTTAATGAAAGAGTAGGAAGTATCAATTACATGATGGGCATATTCTATATATCTGCTTGTTCTTATAACATATGTATTGTGTATTTAGTAATTTCTTAACAAGGTAGTTCTATCAATTACTCATAAAACAAAATTAAATTTGAAAAATAGAATTTTCTGTCTGGACATAGGGTATTTCAAAAAGTAATTGAATTAAAATAAGATCTTTAGAATGATATTAATACAAACTGACTGGATTTCTTATAAGAAGAGAAAATAAAGACACCTTCAAAAAAGTAAGATCTGCAAAAAAGAGACTTCAAAAGAGAACAAATCTATTGATATCTTAATTTCAGACTTTTAATCTTCAGAAATCTGAAAAAAAAATTTTCTACTTTTATGCCTCCAGTCTATGGTTCTTTATATTCCTTAACAAACATATTTTTTTTTTTTATTTCTACCCACTCAACATGGAAAGTGCCCTACAGGTAGTGTATACTCAATAAAATTTAATTTTAAGCAAGTTTATTGCTGCTGAAAATTTTGTCAGCATTTATTTATAAATCTGAAATACACTTGTACATATGCTTTCTTATTAAAGTGTTTAAATCTTGTAATAACTGTAAAAAACTAATCTTGATCTAATGGGTTTCTTTTAAAATTGATCTCACAAAATATAAGCATGAAATTAATCTTTTTATTTGTTTTTCTTATTAATGATCCAGATGCTAGTGAAAACAGGTTTTTATGGACTTCATAGATGGAAAATGTCTCAGAAATGTTATTAATGACTAAATGAGTGGTTTTCTCAGGAGTCCCTTAAATGATGAACACCTGTCTCATCGTTAACTTAACAGGTTCTCATTATGAAGGGTATCAGAAAATGATAATTGGTGGTATTCTTATCATATGATTGAACTAGTGGGAATACTATAGTAATGACTAATTGACATTTACCTTGTCCTAAGATACTCACTCTTAATAGAACAGACTTTTAATAAAATACACGGCAGTGACATTTATCCCTGATATTAAAATAACTTTGTCGACAATGACTTTGATAACTAACTCCAAAATATATTATATACAAACTGTTAAATTTTATTTGGTGGTGGGTAAACTATGATGGTTTACTTGTTGGAGATAAAATAAATAAAACATTTGATTTATTGATTTAAAAATAAATAGATTAATTTGCTACAAAACTAAATAAAAATGGAAACTATGTCAAATACTGATAATGCTATTATATCAGAGAAGTATACACAGATGGGTTTGTCTACTGGTAGAAATGAAATAAACATTTTTAAATTTTAGTTCTATTTACTTGAATTGTGCATCCTTCTAATTACTAAACCACATTTATACGTGGATAATGAAATTACTCTATTCTTGATCATTTTTTCCTAATGGTAATTTCTTTGGGTATTCATATTAATATTTTAATTTCTTTATTTATATCTTCCACACTTAAAAAACCTCTGAAAATGAGGAAGAAAAAAGTCAAGACACAATTATAAATTAGTGCAATGTTGGGTTTGATATTTTTTAGTTATACTTAAGCATTTGTTCAGTGGTCTTTAGTTCTACATGCCAGCAGTATTTTTGTCACATGGCCACACAACACTTTCTGATATACCAGTTTTCCACCTACCTTTTCTGGTCATATAATATTCTAGAACCACCCAGTCTAGTATGGGAGCTATTTGTTACACATTATATTTAAGATAATTGACATTAAATAAAATTTAAAAATATATTTCCATGTTAACATTGATTATGGCTTCAGTGTGCAACAGCCACATGTGATGAATGGTGTCCTTATTGGACAATGCAAGTATGGGTATGTTTAATGTCATAAAAACTGCTACTAGAGAACACTCTTCCAGAACTGTCCCTATTCTTCTATCTCCAATCAAACTGAGCATGTCTTTCACTTTTACCTCCTCATATCCCATCTCTCTGATTTGTATATTATCTAATAAAAAACTTGTATCTAGACATTAATAATTAGAAGATCTAATGTAGAACTTTCTGGAGCATTTTGGTATAACCTTGGTACACAGAAATTAAATACTAGTTTACTTAGTCAAATTTTATTGTAGAAAACAACCTGTATGTGGCAGAACTGTGAAGTTAACACAAATTAATAGTTTGCTTTTTTTTATAATATAAAAGTAGAAGCTGAGAAAATCATGCGACTTCCCCCAAAATTATAAAAGGATAGGATATATAATTTATTATAAGAAATTAACCAGAAAATAAGGATGAAACACATGAAAAGGTAGAATTATTTAAAATTTCTAAATTAAAAATTTAATTTTCATTAATTTTTTAAAAAAATTCTGAATGTAGGAAAGTAAAAAGGCATATATATATATATATATAAAATGTTTTAAATATTGGATCATTGTAGCTCAGTATTTGAAATTACAAAATATAGAACTTTTCAGTAAGATATCAAATATTTTGAGTTTTTCTTTTTCCTTTTTATTGTTTGCACTTATATTTTCTCTATATATGCACATACACATACATAGTATCATTGTCTACTTGATTGCTCTCCCATCACCACTCCGTTGCTCTCCCATTACTTACCACCCATGCACTATCTTAGTCTGGTGCCCACCCCTGGCCCTGATCTGGGTAAATTCTTATTTTTCTACATTATTCTAACTGGAGGGATACATTTATAAAATAACTTCTAATGATAAAATTTCTTATGTGTATTTATATTGCCTCCATTGATTTGAGGTACAGACTTTAAAATTACTGCCTAAAATACTGTTATACCTTTCCTCTTTTTATTTCTTTCACTACATAAAGTTTTTAGGCACACTCATGAGCTGCACCAATTGCCAGGGGCATATTCGATTATGCAAAGTATGGCCTTGGCCACCAAGAACCTGCATTTCAGTAGAGAATGCCATAAATATTCAATAATGATAAATTATATCATAAAAAGTGCCCTACAAGTTATGAACAAATTTGTAGGATTTTTTAAAGAGAACTTTATATTTAGTTTAGGGAACTAAGGAAGTTTTGTGACAGAGTTGGAATTTGGCTGAATCAGGTAAAACTGCAAGGGAAATTATATATCTTGGAGAACTGCTGAAACACAGGGTGTGTGATTGGGAATGATGAGAGCTAAATTTGAAAAAGTAGACTGGTAACCAATTACAGGCATGTAAATGCCAGTACAGTAAATTTGCATTCTTTCCTTGGGAAAGCTAAATTTCAACATGGTATTTCAAGATAAGAAATAAAATATGGAGGGCATTTCCAATTATGCAAAAAAAAATATTTCAAATATTTGAAAGAAATTGGAAATAATGACAGCTTGCCATAAAATAGAACAGATATAATCTTGCTCTAAATGATTTTTAAAGTATAGCCCAAACTTTACCTACCCCCTCCTCCCCCCACCTTGTTTCAAAACTGGTTAGTTTGATGTAGATGTCAAGAGAATTTCTGCAGAGTTAGGATAATTGTGCTCCATTTCAAGATCTTTCATATTTTGGCTGAATAATATTGGGATGATTTATAAATCTGTGGAGTCAACCTCTAATCTGTAAATTGTTGCTAATAAAGGTAATTACCATATATTTTGCTGTAAAGATAAGTATTTTAATGCACATAGTGTGCATACACTAGAAATTAGCACACAGTAGGTTTCTAGTAAATAGCGGCTAATATTATTGTAATTGTTAACGTTACAAATGATGTCATAGAGTGCCTCAAATAGAACTTTATGGGTTGTTACACTATGAAAGTTCTATTAATCTACAAAGCTTCCTCATAATCTATTTTTTACATCATTAAACATATTCATAATGATTTAATGATTAACTGACTTATTAGATCTTCAATTATTCTTTCAATAACAGTTTCTTTCATTAGTTTTTATATTGAATAATTAAGATGTGGTGGAAATTGAATTTACCAAGAGGTTTTAAGGTTGAGTTCACAAAGGAGTATAATGCAGGCATCATTTGTTACTGGCTCAGATTCCATTTTACTTATGCCCTATTGAAAGGCAGACACTGGAGTGAATTGATCCACCTCAAGCAACAGAGCAGGCTTAGATTGACTAATTTCACTCATATTCTCATCTCTTTTTCCACAGTGATTGGTTTAAGAATGGGCAATAGTCATAAACAGTCTTTATCTGAATGAGGACCCAACATTATCAGTAATCGGAAGAATAAAGCATTTTCTTTTTCTCATTTTGGACCAGTTGAATGGTTCCTGCCTGACAATTGCACCAAAAACAAAAAAAGAAAAGTTGAAAATTGCACATTATGAAACAAGGTCCCGTACACTTTATTCAGTTCATGACAAAAGCATAATTGAAGACTCTTCAGTAAAATGCACTAATATATCCACTGCTAGCACCTTGCTCATTACCCTAATTTATACCAGGTAGTTTTTACAAAGGTGTGATTCTAAATCATTTCATGTACTTGATAATGAGCTCAATCCTGCATCATTATCATCCCCAACATTGTAATAACATTTTGCTATTTCTAATATCTGTATTCCTGTCTCCTCTTTGGCTTCCCAGATTTTCTGTCTTGCATGCAACTGATCCTATTTAATTAGTACTCGATTGGAAATTCCTTGGATGGTTTTTGTTTTTTTCTATTTTATCATGATGATTGGGAGCTCTCTTGACAAAAAGATTATCTTCCATTTTTTCAAAATAAACATTGTCAGTGTTTTTTAATAGAAAATAAAATTTTTGTTGTTCTTTGCCATGATTTCTTTGTTGTTAGATATGATTGTCTAATTATGAGTGTGTGGTAGCTCTATTTAATTGTCATACCCTTCATAAGTGAAATTAAATTCTGAGAAGATTGGTTTGGAAGTTCAAATATAAAGACAGCTATTTTTAGGTAAAGTCAAGTCACAGCAATTGGAGATGATTAGTGTTAAAGCAACAGTGATCAGAGAGCACAAGAATATAGTATCTCCCTAAGTATACCTCTTCCTTCATGGTAGGGTAACTATGTAATGTTCATTTTGACTTTCTGTATTCAATTCACTTAGAAAGACAGCTTTGCATATTTTTTCTGGATCTCCAACTTAGATAGTAGAGCAGTATTTTCAAATAGGAACCCACCAATATTTTTTCAATTAAATAATTAATTTTATTTTCCATCCTTGTCCTCTACTCCTGGGTTCTCTCATGAACTGTCACCCATTAACTGTCATCTTAATCTTTTGTGTCCAATCCATCCCTATTCCCCCCCCCCCCTTTCTCTTGGTCTGTACTTCAGTTCTGCAGACAGTTTAAATTTTTTCTTGTCTGTTTTGTTTTCTCTATATCCCTCATGTAATTGAGACCATCCAGTATTTCTCTTTTTGTTTCTGGCTTATTTCTGCTAACATAATTCCTTCTAGCTCCATCCATCATGCCACAATTGATCGTGATATGGGTCATTCTTACTGGTGTAAGTTGGTATTTCATTGTGGTTTTGATTTGCATTTCCCTGATTATTAATGATGCTGAGCATTTTTTCATATATTTATTAGACAGCTGTATTTTCCCTTTGGAGAAGTGTCATTTAGATCTCCCCATTTATTGAATGGGTTTTTTTCTTGTTTTTTGCTAAACTGTGTGAGTCTTTGTGGATTTTTGTTATTAGATCCTATCACTTGTGTGTACGGCAAGGATTCCCCCCCCCCCCCCACCATTTAGTTTCTCTTGTTTTGGTTTTTGTCTCCTTTTCTCTACAGAAACTTTTTAATTTGATGTAGTCCCAGCTGTTTGAGTTTTCCTTCTTTTTTTTTTTTTTTTAACATCTGTAGATGTGTCCTGAAAGAGGTACCTAAAGTCTAAGTATTGAAGTGTTTTGTCCATATTTTTCTCTATGTAATTTATGGATTCAAGTCTTACATCCAAATTTTTTGTCCATTTTGTGTTTTTTGTACATGGTGTGGGGGAGTGATCTAGTTTCTCTCGCTCTCTTTTTTATGTAGTGGTCAGTTTTTCCAGCACCTTTTACTGAAGACACTATCTTTGCTCCACTGTATGGTTTTTTCCCATTATATAAAAAATTAACTTATCATACATGTTTGGTTTTACTTCTGGGCATTCAGTTCTGTTCCATTGATCTGTAAGTCTGTTTTATTCCAGTACCAAGCTGTTTTAATTACTATGGCTTTGTAAGTTAATTTGAGGATTGTGAGTGAGATACTTCCACTCTCTTTCTGTTCAGGGGTGTTTTGGCTATTTTAGGTCTTTTTCATTCCATGTAAGTTTTAGTATTTTTTTCTCTATTTGAAGATGTCATTTGAATTTTAATTGGGATCCCATTGAATCTGTACATTGCTTTTGGGAAGAAGGCTATTTTGATAATATTAATTCTTCTTTTTCATGAACTGGGAATATCTTCCCATTTCTTTAAATCTTCTATTTCTTTTAACAACATCTTATAGTTTTTTATTTGTTTTTGTTTTTGTATAGGTCTTCACTTCTTTTGTTAGGTTTATTCCCAGGTATTTAATTTTTATTGGAGTATTGGTGGAGTGGTTTTAATAATTTATTTTTCTACTTTCTGATTTTTTGCATATAAGAAGGTTACTGATTTTGTGTGTTAATTTAATGAACTGGTTTATTGTTTCAAGCAATTTTTCTATGGATTTTTTGTGGTTCTCAACATAGAGAATCATATTGTTTGCATATAATAATAACTTCAATTTTTCTTTCCTTACTTGGATTCCTTTTGTCTTTCTCTTGTCTTATTGTATAGCTAGAACTTCCAGTACTATGTTGAAAAGTATGTTGAAAAGTAGTAGTAGAACTTCCAGTACTATGTTGAAAAGTATGTTGAAAAGTAGTAGTAGAAATTCCAGTACTATGTTGAAAAGTACTGGAACCGTTCTTGCCTGGTTCCAGATCTTAATGGAAATGATTTGTTTTTCCCCATTGAGGATGATGTTTGTTGTATGTTTGTATATGACTTTTATTATGTTGCTATGTATCTTTGATTCCAAATTTTTCAAGGGTTTTTACCATAAATAGGTGTTGAACAATTGAGAAAGAAGGAAAATTTCTAAATACATTTCAAGAAGCAAAAAATTATGCTAATACCAAAACCAAACAGATACAGCACTAAGTAAGAAAACTATAGACCATTATCCCTAATGAATAGACATGCAAAACTTCTAAACAAAATCCTAGCAAATCTAATTCAAAATGCATAACAAAGATTTTTCAACATGGCCAAAAGGGATTTTTCCCAGGGGCACAGGGATGGTTCAACACCCAAAAATAAATTAACATAATCCATCACATCAACAAGGAGAAGACCAAAGTCCTATGATTATATCAATAGATGCAAAGAAAACCACCAATACATTTTTATTAGACTCAGAACATGTTTTCATATCCAAAGCAACAACAAAATAGATAAAAACAGGAGTCCCAACTCTAAAGTGTGAAAAAATGGAGGGGGGAAAAGGAGATAAAAAGAAGTTTGTTGTCCCTCATATTTTACTTAGATGAAGCAATGCTTTATCCAACAGATAAATAATATCTGACTCTTCTCTAAGCTAAATTTATGATTTATCATTATAATTGTCTTTTTTGCTTAATGCTTGTGATTATATTAAATTTGTCCTTATTGTAAGTGACTCTACCTATGCTCTAAAGTTGTTATGGAGGTGAATTAGAAAAGTAAAGAAAGATTTTTGTTAGAGTTAATGATGATTAATCCCGTAATGCTTTATACCCTAACTTCTGACAGATTAGTCTAAAATTTTTAAGAGTGGCAATGACTCATACATTTTTATCCTTATTGTCTGAAGACTTTCATTATCATTGTGTCAAAAATAAATAAGAAATGATGTAATCTTGTTAATATTTCATTTAAATAGTGGAATATTTTATGGTCAGCTGTAAGAAGAACATTAAGAGAAAAAATAAAGTTATAGTGAACTAAAAGTTTATTAATATTCTAGTGGCCAGGTTTTAAAATGAAGGCTTAAAGATAGTATATTTATACTGTAATATAAAGGAGAATGTCATCCATACTTGTGTGAAAGAAATGCCAATATTCTATTATAATCTCATAAGGAAGAACTAGAAATAAAAAGGCACAAACTTTTAATGTAATCTACTATATCAACAAAAGGAAAGATAAATATCATGTGATCCTATCATAGGCACAGAGAAAGTCTTTGACAATATTCAATATCCTCTTAGGATAAAAATTTCAATAAAAGTCATATAATTGTATCAGCAGTTGTAAAGAAAACATTTTGTATGATTCAGCACTTATTTACAGTAAAAACTCTCAGTAGGTCCCTTGGGGGAGACAGGCCACCTATAATCATGGAGGCTCTGCCATCCCCTTGTAGACCCCACTGGTATGGGAGCAAAAGGTTGGTGGGCTTCTTGTTGCATCTAGGAATGGGTGGGGAGTGGCTTTCAGGGGACCCAGACCATGACAGGCCAGAACCAGTGCCTATCCTCATCAAGAACTTTATATGAGGACATCAGCTGGGAGAAACGCTCCCAATACCAGAAACTGAACTATAAGCAAAGAAACAGCAAAAGATGACAGAAACTGGGTCAGAGAAGATGACCAGTAAAAACAGGAGGCTCTGAAAGGATACAAAAATGCATGAACTGGCTACCTATAACAAAGATACGTCTGAGAACTTAGTACAGGTTACTCTGTCCCAGGAAATCATGTCTACATCTGGCAAAAAGACATTATTCCAAGAAAGAAAAGGAAGAATCCAATAGACTAATAATTGACTGATAACTGGCAGTGAAAAAATGATGGAATGATCAGAGGGGGCCACAGGGAAGGGAAAGGTGGATGAATACCCAAAGGGCAAAAAAAAAAAAAAAAAAAAAAAAAAAAAAAAAAAAAAAAAAAAAAAAATTAAAAATAAAAAAAAAAAAAAAAAAAAAAAAAAAAAAAAAAAAAAAAAAAAAAAAAAAAAAAAAAAAAAAAAAAGAAAAGGAAAATGTAAATAGATCATTATATTACTAAAAATAAATAAATAAATGATAAAGGTATATGACAATAAAATACCCCCCCAAAAGCCTCAATAAAAGGTGGTTAGAAGGACCTCAGTATAATGATTTATATATATGATAAGTGCATAGGTAACATTATAGTCAATGGTGAAAAACAAAGCTTCTTTTAAGAATGTGGCTAAGACAAGGAATGTGATATACCACTAGTATTTGAATGCTTTTTGAAGTACTAAAGTAAACTGACAAGAGAATGAAACACAAATAGAAAAGGAAGTAAAACTATCACTATTCAACAGATGACATAAAAAATACATATAGACAATCTTAAATATACTCCCTGAAGTAAAATACTGATATGTATCCAAAAACACATCATCGAATCAAGGAGATGCACTATATACACACACTAGAATATTATACAACAATTAAAAAGGTAAATGCATGCCATTTTTGGCAACATAGATGGGTTTGGAAAGAATAATGTTAAATGAAATAAGTCAGAAGGAGTAAGATAGATACTAGATGATGTCATTAATATGTGGAATGTAGAGAACTCAGTAAAGGTTAGAGTAAAGCTTAAAAACTAACCCTTGAAAAATGGTTATATCTGGAACTGGCACATTTAGAGAGAGGGAGAGGGTCAGGAAGTAGTAAGAACAAAGAAGGAAGGAAGCACAATGTACTATGGTGACAGATGGTATGTGTTTTAGTGATGGGTGCACTATGGTGATAATACCTGGTGAGAAAACTCTAATGTTACTTAATTAAAAATTAACGAAGAAATAAATATCAGAAACAATAGATCTATGGGGGAAATTGGTAAGCTACAAAATTAATACACAAATATCTGTTGCATTTCAGCACGAAAATAACTGAAAAAGGAAGAAATCAAGAAAATAATGTCATAAAAAACATTACATATAAGTTAAACAACAGAGATAAAAGGCCTGTAAAAAGAAAACCACAATAAAGTTAGACTAGAAGATACAAAGTAAGGAACAATACTTTATTCTTGGAGACTGGCACTGGAGAAATTAACATTGTTTAAAAGGTCATCTGCCAAAATCACTCTATAAACTTATTGAAATCTTTATCAAATTTCTTTTTACATTCTTCAAAGGAATATAAAAAATATCATTGAAATTATTTAGAGACATTGAATAGCTAAAGAAATTCTGACAATAACAGAAAGATGAAGATATTATTCTCTGAGACTACAAATTATACTACATAGTTGTAGCAATCAAAATGGTATCATGTAGAATAAAAATGAACCACAAGTCAATTAAATAAAATTTAAATCACATAAATAAACCCACATTTACAAGATCATACAAGTTACATCTTACAACAAATAATGTTGAGAAAATTGAGCAGCTGTGTTTGAAAAAATGATGTCAGACCACCATCTAACTCCATATGTGAATTTTTTATATAATTGAAGTAACATTAGTTTGCAGCTTTGTATATAACTGAGAGATATAGGACCACACTTTTCCAAATGTATGTCCTCATACCGCGCTCTCTACTAAAGGACTCACTGTCAATCCATCATAGTCAATTTTGCCCCAACCTCCCCAGTGTGTTTTGCTCTCTCCTTTTTTAGCTTTGATTCCAAAGTCAGATGTCTAAGTGTTTGTTTTCTTTTCATTGAGCTATATGAGTTCTTTGTATATCTTAGATATCATCCTTTTGTTAGATATAGGAAGTGCAAATATTTCCTCCTACTTAACTGGGTGACTTTTTGTTTTACAGATAGTTTATTTAGGTGTAGAGAAGTTTATTATTTGATGGGGTCCCATTTAAAAAAAAATTGTTTCTCTTGCTTCTGGAGGTGAATGTATCATGACATCACTGAAGCCAATATTATGGTTTATGTTTTCTCTAATGTATTTTGTAATTGTAGGTCTTATATCAATTGTTTAACCCAACAAGGTTGGGTTAAAGGTCAATTTTTGTCTTAGGTGTGAGTAGTAATGGTGTTTCATCTTTGACAACCCCTCAACAAATCCCATTTATTGAGATTTCCCTTTCCCAAGTGTATGCTTTTGGTTCCTTTGTCTTAGATTAATTATCCATGGGTATATGGATTTCTTTCTGTGTGCCCAATTCTATTATGTGTGTGTTTTTCCCTCCAGTTCCATCTTGATTTGATTACTAAAGTTTTGCGATGTAGTTTGAAGTCTAGAAATGTGATACCACTACTCTTACTGCTTTTTTGCCAGGATTGTTTTGACTATTTAGGGTGTTTTTCATATAAAAAATATTTTTCAAGTTGGATTTAAGAATTTGATGAAATACTTAAAACTAAAGATTACATTAAAAAAGTTAGGCAATAGTCTTTTTAGATTCAGCTAAAAAAGCAGAGAAAACAAAAGCAAAAATAAATGGAACTTCATCATTTTAAAAAGCATCTGTGTGTTGAAGTTTCTTTCACTTTTTATCATGAAAACAAATAAAAATTTCTATAGAATAGATTTTTACATTATACATACAACAAGGAGTTAAATGTCCAAGATCTACATACAATTCAATAAGAAGAAAATTAATCAAGATCTGGGAAAGTGATCTAACTACACAATTCCACAAGCAAGAGACACAAAACCTAAAATATTTTTCTTCTCCCCTTTTGCTAAAAAAGCTTACAAATTCTTTATTTACATTATTCAAACAGTCTATAGGTCTCTAGTTTTCTACCTTTGAACATAGTAATTCATCCTCTATGTGTCTAATAGAGAAATCTTTCAAAAATATAAATCAAATCCTTTTGTTGCCTTGCTTAAAATTCCCCAATGATATTTCAACTAAATTTGAAATCAATTCAGTCTTTTCCTTTTTGACTTGTTTCTGCTAATATGATTTCTTCTAAGTATATCCATGATATAAAATCATCAAACTTGTTATTTTTAATTGGATAATATTTCATAGTTTATATACAAATACATAATTAATTAATTAAACAAATAAATTCACTGTTCCTTATCATGGTTTATATGAGCTGATCTGAACATAGAGGTTCTGCCTCTTATCATACTATCCTTTTCCTCACTACCAAAGAATAGTCACATTGATCTATTTCTAAAAAATGCCAAAATGCTAGAATTATTCCTTTTATACTGTCTTTGCTCATTTTTCCCTCTGACTGAATACTGAAGTTGTTTATTAAGAGATGTCTTCCTCAAACAATAATAAATTATTTCCAAATAAATATGCAGTAATTAATGTTTTAAAGAGAACACAGTACTGTTAAAGTTTAAGTAGAAGACCAATTTAGATGTAGAGGATAAAAAAACACATATGAAGAATTGATATTGAAATTGAAACTTGAAAGATAAGTAAAAATATAATAATGTAAGTAAAAGTTGGCAAAAAGAAAAGAAAGAAGCTCATACTAAGGAAATATATGGGCAGGTCCATATGTACAAGGCAGGCATGTTTTTTGTTTTTGTTTTTGTAAAGAACTGTCTTCCTATAATTCAATTCACAGCTTAATATGATCTTGTTCAACCTATCTAAATTCCACATCTCTGTCATATTACCTCTTACTGTAAATTTTAACATTGATTCTTATCATTGCCTCACTTAGGCTATTGAATTTGTTTGCTCAAGCAGATAAGCTTATAATATGCAACTCTAGTGTCTGCAATTTATGACAGCCTCTAATGACCACTAATTATTAAGTAACTGATCCTATATTACTATTAGCAAGATTTTGAAATAGATACTGTGCTAATAAAAATGGGGGTGTAACATGTAAGGACATGTTTTAAGAAACTTAAGACCAATCTGAGAAGATGGGCTGGTCAAACTGAAATCAACTAAGATGAGTAATTGGGAGGCATTATGATCTGGGGGATAAGAATTTCAGAGGCAGATTGCTGGAGTGTGATACTCATTGGCAGCAGCTATTAATTTGGTGTCTGAGAGCAATTGGCCTGACTAATTTGTTCTTAATTCTTAAAATGGTAAATTTGAAGGCAAGCATCATTTTCATAAATAGTTTAAAGATTAATTGTGTTAATATATGTAAAGGATTTAATATCTGAAATAGAAGAGTGGTAAATGTCTGTTAAATAAGAAATTGAGTTGCTAGGAGCATGTTCTAGTAGCCATTTAGGATGACTTGCCCATACTAAAACCTTATCATTTATTTGAGGATTCTGGGGAAGATTTGTGATAAATATAGACTGTCATTAACCTTGTTTTTATGAAGATGAATGTGTTGCAAAAAAACAATTAGGAGAGTGACCCACAATTAAAGGCAGGGAGAATGCTGCATTAATTCAAAGAAGATGCGATGAGTAGGCAAACTTAGTAAATGAAAGTGGAAATATTAAGACAGCAGAGTAGAGGGTTGCAGGGTTGAAACTAGTCACAACTAAATTTGAATTATGGATCTTTTTGTTAATTCAGTGATCAAGGGCAAATGTTCTCTGAGTATTCTTGGTTTCCTCATTTCATCTCAATCTCTATTATGTCATTATAATGATTAAATATTACAATATGGAGAAAATGCTTAGTACAATGCTACTACAAACTCCTAATAATAGTAGTGTTGGTGAAGGTAGTAGATGGTATCATAAACATTATTGCCTTTTTTTCTTTTAAGATGAGCGATACATTGGAGGGTATAATTGAGAGAATTTGACAGCCTATTAGATGGAAAGGGTCATGGAGAAAGGCTTGTAGAAATTGGCTCTAAAATTTCTAGTTTATTTAAGTAGGAGCAACCACAGCTTATAATTAAGAAAAATATTTGACAAGTAGATAAATTAGTGGGACTCATTTCTTTGGGAAAAGGAAATTTATTGAAAAAATAAATGAGCTATCACTTATGAAAGAGGAGTAACTTGAAGGACAGGATTTCAAGGGAAAGATTATTTTAAAGGAGATGGTGTCCATCATAAGTGGAATACAGGAATCAAAGACAGACTCAGATAACCAACTTAAAAACTACACCTGAAAGAAGATTATAGACTGGAGGAACTGAGAGAGGATAAGGGGAGGGTGGGAGAATGAAGTGGAGAGGAAACACAGTGCACTGGTATGGTAGAGTACAGGTGCTTTGGTGAAGGGTGCACTATAGTAATAACAATTGAAGGGTTTATTGGGGTCTATACCCAAAACACAAGCGATGATATAAACCAATTAAATCTTAATTTGAAAACACAATTTAAAAAAATAATATCAATTCTCTTGTGAAAATAAGAACAGTCAAGGACTGAGTTTTAAGGGGAGGATTCTGAGAACAAATGTTAAAGAGGTAGATGAGAAAGAGATCAGTATCACAAAAGTTAAGGACACATTGCCAAAGGTTACAGAACCTGGAATTGATGAACTGTGAGAAGTCTGTAAAATCTCTGAATTTAGCATACTATTCGAACATCTGGGAATATTTAATGAATCATAAGTGTGAAATGTCTTGTCTCAAAAGAAGAAAAAAATTGGAAATAGTTCTGTAGTGAGAAGTATTTAGACATATATCAATGCTTGATATAATATCAGTAAAATTTTCAGCCTCACAATCACTCACAGAAGAAGATATGCCTATTGAAGTTCTTGTTGAAAGTGAGGTGTGGCTGAAGATTCAACTAGAAGATTTACATATTTGTGGAATATAAATACCCTCCAAAACAATTATATGCAAAAAATAGAAAAAATGAAAAATTTGAACTTGAAAGTAAAGAAGCTAATGCTTATCAGAGGGAATAAGAGAAAAGGAGGAGGAGATAGGAGAGGGAGGCAGAAGGGGTATGAGCACGGATAATTTAATGAAGGCTTAAAAAAAAGAAATTACTGAAAACCTAAAAGTGCAACATGTCAATTTTTATTATATTCCATGTGTAGTTAAAAAATATAATCTGCAGTTGTTGAAAACAATGCTTTATGACTACTTGATCAAGTTTACTAATTGTGTTTTTCAATCAAATTTCATTTATTTCTCATTCATTCATGAAAGGATATAGCTTTGGGAGTACAGCTTCATCAATGTGTATATGTTTTAATGACCCACTACCAACGTTGTAGTGCCTCCCCCCAAAAAAAAGATTTACAAAATTTTCTGAACTTGTATATTCTGAAAAGGAATTGAACTCTGATGACAGACTCATGCAGAAAAGAATTTTGACTTCATATTTTATCAGTTAAAAGACTTTGGAGATATTTCTGAACTACTATGTTTACTTTCTTCATCCATAAATTGGAATCATACTATTTCTTCTTGGCAGGTGTGAAAATGAATGATATCACATTCTGAATGCTCGATGGAGATAACCAATTATGTGAGATCCTCCACTTTCTCATCCACAAGATATAGATAACATAACTAGTTACAGTTTAGTGATATTGAAACAAATTATCTGCATATAGTCCTTAGCTCAGGGCTTACTACTGTAAAAAAGGTTCAACAATGTTTGTCTGGTATGTTAATATTAGTGTCAGCACATTAAATGTTTTTATTTTTCTCTATACTCACCTATACTTACACAGAATTTTATTGTTATGTCCTGAAATAAGACCATCTCTAAGATCAACCCTTCAACTGATCTTGCTGGTACACTATCACTGTTAAATCAAAGTTCTATTGATATTCATTATTTTACTAGGTACTTTTAATTTCCTAAAAATATTGTCAAAATATAGAATATCATTTATTCTGTCCTCTATAGTTCTATCTTTCTAAGTTCAGTCTCTTCCATTTCATTTCTTGTATTTGATGTTGGTATGTATTAAACTAATCACTACTGAAACATCTTATGGGTACGTGAGGTTTTCTTCACCTGAAATTCACTACTTCACATTCAGTCATCACAGTCAACACCATCACCCAGTAAGACTCCTTTAAATGTCTTTCATAAATAAATTTTTCTTACTTTGCATGAGCTCATCTAACACTCTAAACTCTGTTTCATATATATATATATTTTTTTTTTTTGCAAAATCCACCTTCATTCTAGATTGTTTTCTACTTCACAGTAATCTTTATGGCTATTGTATTCTTACTAACACATCTACCACAGAAGCTTCCTGAATGGCAATAAGACAAATGTATTAGATATTGGTTACAAAAGCACTTAGAAGCTATAAAAAGTTTAATGCAAGTTTCTGAGTGAAGCCAGTATATTAGATCACTAGTCAACTACATTTTGGGTATATTTTCTCTAAAAATAATGGCAATTGAATGATCAATTTCACAATTACCAATGTTAAATGAAATAGAAAAAGTAAATGTTTATTAAAATGCCTTCTCATTGTTTCTACTATTCTTTCACATTCTATGCAACTAGCATACTCTAATTGACAGCTACTTATTCTCTAGTAAGTGCAATAAAAAAGAAGCCTCCAACCTCTGTTTTGATATCATGAAATATAAGATCTAATGCAAAAAACCTGCACTAAGATATGTTAGCAAGGAAAAATCTCATTATCAATTATCTCTATAAATTTCTGTTTCCACAAATCATTTAATCAGAAAATCATTTTATTGTATTTAGAAGATTAAACTCACTAGACATGTTGGCTTTTTATACTAGTTCAAGGTAAACAAGAACAAATTCTCATGTTATACCATTCTCTAGTATAATGACTGCTAATGTAACCTTTACATTAAGTTAGTGAAATATCTAAATTTCTTTTCTACTGTTACAAAGCATTGTCTTTAAAATACATTACTGAACTATGTAGAAGTGAGTTTGGTATGAACCAGCACTGTACATCTTCACCTTAATCTATTTTCTCATAATAACTGAAGATTAAAATAAAACTGAACTATTCTTAAGTGAAATTATTTTTAAAAGACATATGCCATATCTTTTCCATTATTCTTTAATTTTTTAATATGTTTATATTCCTCACTTGATCTTAGCCAAGAGGCTGTGAAGTGATAAAATCTGTTTATAGTCTTGAGGACAATGGTTACATTCACAAACATCTCTTATCCTTGTGACTGAAATTATTCTAGGAAAACATTGGAAAAGAAACACAATTATTTCCAGATAATTCATATTTTAATAGCTCTATTAAATAGTACATTAATAGCTCATTTAAATTCATTTGCATGCCAAAAAACAATTTTATATGAGAAAAATCATTTTTGATTGCTTTCTGACACTTGAAGAGAATGTTTTACATGAGTGCTTTTTTATGCTGATAAGTATACTCTCAATTTAAAAAATAATAACAAATTACAACCAGCTTAAAGGAATTATCTATTAAAATTGTCAAATCAAAATATTAAATGCACTATTTTTCATTTTGGATTATATGTACAGTGTACCTTTTAAAATATCTTCTATTTGGACGAATTAATGAAATCCCAAAGCATTTTGAAGAAAATATAAAATGTAGTATATGGATATAATTATTTTTTGCCTAGTCAGATCTGTTTTTTTAAAAATATGGATTAATACGCAAACACATTTTGTTTTTCAGAGATGAACTGTGCAAGATTTGCATTAAAAATAGCATATTCTTGTATTTTGATGAAGAGAGAAACCTTCCTTCATATGCAGTTTATACTTGTATTTTTTATCTAATCAGGCAAACAATTTTAATTAATTCAGACAGTCGCCTCTATGGTGTCTGTGCCCTTTAGGGGCTCTTTTCATTACAGATGCAAATTTGTTCCTAAAATAATGAGAATGTCATTATCCTGCTTTATTCATTTAGATGGTCAGGAAGAGAACAAAAAAATCATTTTATGGTGAGGTAATTCCTTATATATACAATAATGGCATTAACTTTGGTGTTTCTGGGCCTCATTTTCATGATCATTTTCAAACAATGCTCCTCTGTACAAGACAGTGAAGGTGATGAGGGCAGTAATGCCAAGAGAAAATCAAATAAAAAATCTTTATATTTCATCCTGTCAAAACAGAGTTAGGGGATTTTTTTTTTTTTACTGTACTTGCTAGAAAAAGTTACCTGTCAGTCTTAGTGTATTAGCTGCATGATATGTGAAAGAATAGTAGAAAAAAAATAGAAGATATTTTAATAAAGCATTTGATTTTTTTGTTTTCATTTAACATTTGTAATTGTAAAATTGATTATCCAATTGTCATTATTTTTAGAAAAAAAATATGCCCAATATGTAACTGAATAGTGATCTATTAAACCTGTCCTACTAACTGTGAGAATTCTTAGAAGAAATATAAATCACAATGCAGATCTTCATCATGCAGAGCTACTCTATATAATGTTTCACTTTTCATTTATTTATGAAAATATCCACCTATCTTGTGCCAAAGTGGGTGGAGGGGGCAAATGTAGAAACCTTCAAAACAGAGTTTACATTTTCACAATTATCTCTAAGAGTGCTTGAAGGAAAATAACAAGCACAGTTTAAAGACAATCTATGAAAGTATCCACTGGAGCAATTAACAGATGAGTAAAACTTAGATGTCAGGTAGCAATGTTGCTTCTGAAATGTCCCAGGCCCAGACCTCAAAGAGTGGTTACTTTGTCCTCTAGGGAAAGATTTCACCATAAAGCACTAAGCATACTTGAATCAGGTGAGGGTTTGTTAGAGAGACTCATTCTTTAGAAAACCAGTTTGGGAAGGGAGAATATAGCCTGGCTTTCCAAACTGACTTAGGAGGAGCTATTTAAAGGGTAAGTCAAAGAAGCAGCAAAGAA
>PVHY01008239.1:0-40763 GCA_004024945.1 Uropsilus gracilis
AATGAGGAGAATGGGATATAACTGAGACATAGTTCAGAATATGAACAGAGGAAGCTTGGAGATTGATGCCATGTTGCAGAGTAAGGAAGTGACAGGAGTTCAGTGTAAGGCAAGTGATGGGCCTGGGCAGCTAGGTGGAAGGTAGTGCTTGTAGTAACAAGTGAGAAAACAGAAGCTGGTTGGCAGGATAATGAGTTACTTTGGCTTCAGATATGTTAAGATTCTTTTACTACAACAGTTTGGAAATCATCAAAACATCTGTTTGTCCAAATCTGTAGTCCTCATGACCCTAGGCGGAGACTGTGCCTCCTTGTGTCTTGGTAGCCTTGCAAGTGAAGCTGGAATCTGGCTCAGCGCTAGGCCCAGTGAGCAGAGGCTTGTGCTGCTGCATATTTAGAATTGCTTATCAGGCAATGGAGCTTACAGACAAGAAAGACTCTGGCCAGGGAAGCCGAACATCCCCTGTAGCTCAGTTATTCAGCATGGAGCCTGTCTTGGCTATAGTTACCATCAGAAGGAGCATTTAAAAAGTCAAACACAATTTCCGTGCTAAGTCATGCCTGGGCAAGCTGGATGGTTGCCAAAAGACAAGAGAAGATGCTAGGCCTCTTTATGAACAGGCCCTGAGAGACAGACTCCTGCTCGATAAAGCTGTCAGTCTGATCTCCGCAGCACAGACATGTGACTAATTTGCATATGTCACTTCCTTCAGCAGACCGCACTCAGCAGGCTCCACCTCTAAATCCAGCAGACAAATAAAGCCATCCAGCACAATCTCAAAGATACAGGCTTTACTGTATTCAGGGATCTGACCCGGTCACTCCCCCCATCCTTATGCTGCTCAGTTCCTCCAATCAGGATAGAGCCCTTTCAAGGGAGGGGCATTTCAGAAGACACCCCTAGGCTCAACCCTTCTGTGATACTATGAGGTTACTACCAGCACTTGGCCTTCAGCAGCAACTTCCCCAGCCTTTGCTCTCCCTGCAAGGACTGAATTCCCCAGCCAGTTGTGGAGGACAAGCTGCATGTGCCTGCGTATATGTGTGTGTGTGTGTGTGTGTGTGTGTGTGTGTGTGCATACGAGCGCAAAGCCTACCTGTCTCCTTGCTTTTCTCTGGCTTTGCTTCTGTGCCTCCTTGACTAGCCCTGGTGCCTTGTCCTGCCTAGACTTGGAAATGTCTTACTAAGTAAGGAGACCTGAATCATGTGCAAGGACCCTACAGTCAGGGGTGGGAGGTCTTTCCAAGGGAGTACATTGGTACTTGTTGACTGGTTAGCTGCCTAGTTAGGGCTGGATTCAGACATTCATGCTTTTTTTTGAGCTGGACATTGGGCAAGGCTGATCCCAGAAGGAGGGTTCTGGCCTGGGTCTGACTTCCCCAAGCAGCGTCCATATTTTAACTGCTATATAACCCACTGGCAGAACCCTTTGCCAGTAGAAACTAGGAATAACAGAAAGGTGTCCTTTCTGCAGGCTAGCTCATCCTTGCAGTTGGATGCCGGGCTTGGGGCACCAGACACAGGCTGACACTCAGCCTCACCCCACCTCGGCCAGGTTTGCATGATCGGCACTGTGGGCCTGTCGTGTACAGTCTGTTAATGTGCCGTGGCACGCCAGTTGGTGTATTCTGCTTTAGGGACCCTCAGCAGTCTCCCCACCTTATATGTGTCATTCAAAATATAAACAATACTGACTCCTAAAACACAAAACTTACCTTAAACTTAAATTAAAATTATCACTTTTTTTTTGTTTGTTTTGTTTTTTTTTTTTTGAGACTAGGTCTCGCTATTTTTGCCGGTGGAACTGCAGGCTCTCGTTGCCTGGGGTACCACAGACTCAAGCAATCCTCAGCCTCAGCTTCCCAGGTAGCTGGGATTACAGGCGCGCGCCACCACACCCAGCTATTTTTTTTTTGGAACTAGGTCTCACTCTGGGCCCCCGGCGGGACTCGAACCGCGATCCCTAGCCCCGGTCTCTTCATAGACTGAAGCTTACAGGCACGAGCCACTGTGCCCAGCCTTAAAATTGACATCACTTTATTTGGGATATTTTGATCACAAAATTTTGGGTTCACTTCTCACTGAAGCTGAGTATTGTTAGTTTTGTGGAAGGCCCCTGCTGGACTCGCTCTCTATGCTCATGACTAGGCTACCCATTGGGTAGTTCAACTCTGCATCTGGGGCTCTAGACCTCAGAGAGACACTACTGTAGGGCTGGATCTTAGCCCCCACAGCTTGACGTCCAGAGACCATGTGCCTCTTGGGCCCTGGCCCATCCCCACTCTACCCCTGCCCGGCTTAAGATAGTTCAAATCTTGACTCATTGTGCTTATATCTGGCTTCAGCTTGCCTCCTAATGCCGGTTCCTTGAATTTAGAGGAACTTTCTAGACTCACTGGAGAGCTCCATCACAGTTACTCAGTTTTGACTGTGCTTTTGGTTTAGAACCCTGGTCTTGCCAAAGTGTGTGAACCCCAACTCCAGTCTTGCCTGGTATATGCTGTCATCACTGGGTCCCTAATAACACATCACATTTGGGGTATCAGGAGTGCAGGAAACCCGGTTTCTTTCATGACTTTGGTGAACTTAATTCTCCCTGTAGAGTGTGTGCTGAACCTAGGGAATTGCTTCTTACAAGCAGAATGTGGTTTCTTCCCAACTCTCACTCTTATCCTTCACTTGGGGAGAACCAGCAGCCATACTGTGAGGATACTCCGTAACTTATGGAGAAGCCCATGAGGCGAGGAAAGGAGCTCTCCTGATGACAACCAGCATTCAATGGCTGTCTGAGTGAGCCAGGATGGAACTGGGTCCTCCCACCCCCATACCCCCATCAAACCTTCACTGATGGCAGCCCTGGTGATGCCTCCACTTCGTCCTTCTGAGGGACTAGGAGCCAGAACCACTTAACCAGCTGCTCCCAGATTTCTCACCTGTAGCAACTTTTGTAGAACATAAATGTTTATTGTTTTAAGCCACTAAATTTTGAGGTAATTTGTTACATAGCATCATATAACTAATACATAGTTCCAAAGGTGAAACTGAAGAGCATGATGGGAAGTAACTCACCAATGGTTTCCTGTTAAAGGAGCTTCAGTGTCACCTAAAGTGCTGTTTCCACTGAAGGCATCAAATCCTAATAGCTTGTTTGTTTTTCTGTCTCCCAGACAGACTGTGGGCCCTTGAGAGCAGGGACTTGACAGCTCATTTTTAATTTAGCTGAGCACTAAGGATATGCATTTAAAGGTGCAGATAATTTAAGAGGCTTATTTTTCTATAACTCAGGCTAATGGTTACTTTGAGCATCCGTGCCAAGGGTGGCATAACAGTTAATTTTGGGGCTCCTCTACCCCTCAGCTCCTATTTCTCTTATTGCATTCCATGCCCCTTTTGGGTCATTGGAAATAGTTGGTTTTCTCTGTACCGGGCAAGGTATGGGAGATTCTGCCAGTTGTGCCCATGCCCTCTGGGGCTCCACAAAATTTTCGGCTTCTGGGCCTCTTCCCTGGAAAAGAAGCACAAACACCCTCTTGCTATGCTCTTTTTTCCCTGAAACCCTAATACTTACTCCCATGGCTTGTTCTCTTGGTTTCTTTACTCTTAGTCACCTCTAAGTTCCACATCTATATTTAAAACCAGTGACATGTGAGTCTGAGGGTATGTATATTAAACATGAAAAAAATGCTAATTATAAAACATCTTAAACTGAAAATTGGAAAATAAAATGACACCTTTGTATTTACCCTCAAGGTTAAATGATTGTTTCATACTTTGCTATCTTTGTTTCCTCTCTCTTCTAAAAAAGTATAATCACTCATCACAGAAAGAGCCCAATACCCCCATCTCTTCTGCTCCCCAGAAGTAACAACTACCCTATAACTAGGACTCATCTGCCCCTCAAGATTTTTGTTTTGCATGTTTATGCATTTAAAACATTAATATGTATATTAATATTAATGTTATCTACATTTAAAAAGGCTTACCTAAATAGTATCCTACTGCATGTATTGCTTTGTAATTTACTATTTTCACTCCTTATAATGCTTATTTTCCTCCTCAAGTTAGTAGTTTGCATATAGTAAAAATCACACTTTTAGGGTGCACTTCTGCATGACTTGACAAATGCACACAGTCATATAACTAACCAATTAAGGTACAGAGCAGAGCTATCACCTCAAAAGTTGCTGCCAGGACTCTGATTTTTGACAGACACATGTTAGGCATTAGCAAATGAAAAACGTAGCCTTGCATTGTATGAGTAGATGAATGAATGAATGAGTGAATTGCATTGTGTGAGTAGATGAATGAATGAATGAATGAATGAATGAATGAATGAGGCAACATATGAGTAGGAAGGTAGGCCAGAGGCATTTTGGTCTCCATTCTTTTTGGGTATCAGGAACATCCAAGAAACTTCAATGTTGGGCTGCAGGTCCTCTGTCTTTTCTCTTCTTGCAACTCAGAGTCCTGTTCCCTTGACCCCTGGCTGCTGGGGGAGATGGGGATTGGCTTTAGTCCCAGGGACAAGGCATCTGTCCTAACCCAGTGTTGCTCAATACAGTTTTGGAGGCTTTTTTGGAACTCAGAAGTAGCTCCTGGACCCATCCTTGCTCTTGGCTGCCATGATTCACCCAACAAGCCAGCAGTTCAATGCTTTTCTCCTCATGAGAAAAAATGAATTTACTGGAACTCCCAAGTATGAAAGTGTCAGTGATGGCTCCTTTCCAGCTTTTTTCACTATAAAACCTCATCTTCCTGGTAGAGATCAATGCTCCAATTTTCACTTTCTCTGCAGTTGTGAACAACTATGGTTCTCAGCATGGGACGTGTTTTCAGAAGGATTTGTAGCTTGAGAGGGGACTAGGCAAGAGAGTAAATACAACTATGCTATATTTGCCAATTCTGATTGATCACGTTGATGTTACCATATTATTTGTTCAGGATGTCAGAGATACTGATGTTCCTGTGGTGAGAAGCCTTCCTGCCCTTCTGGAACCTTCATTGCTGATGCTGTCCCCCACTGGCTGATGTAGAGGGCTCTGGATGTGGCCATGGTGTACTGGGGCATTCTTGTACTGGGGCTGAGAAAATAGAATGACAGCAATCGAATTGGCTTAGTATTACCCTGGCCCTCTGTGCTCTAGGCTGATCAATACAGGTGTCTGACTGGCCTTCATTTATCATCCAGGTCCTAGCAGCAAGTCCCTGCAAGGTGCTCTCATTACTTAGCTTCCTGACAGACATGTGTGCTTGTGTGAAAAAATGAACTGCATGTCATTGCTTCCTCTGATGAAAGAAAATAGGCAACCTGCCCTGGGAAATATAAGTTGCAATGGGAAAAAAGGCAATCCCAGTTTATACCCACTTCCCTGTGACATCTGCTATCCCTACTGAGGTGGTTCATCTACTGAGGGTATGTAGACTTCTTGCTTTTGCTAACTGGTCCCAATAAAAAGTGCAGGTGGAATCTCTGAGCTTTAAATAAGAAGCAATGAAAGCAAACAGCAGGTTCTCACTGCCCTGTGGGGGGTTGGCAGGTCTCTACCAATGGCCAAGATTCTGAACAAAGTGGTGTCCTTTCACACAGCAGGGCTCCTAGGAAGCCCTAGGGGGGCATACTGGGGAGATAGCAGCCAAGAGGAAGCTGCTGAAGGCCAAGCCCTGATGCTCTCCAGTCCTCACTCACTGCAGATCAAAGCAGCCTGGCTTTGTCCAGATGGTATAAATATTGCATAAATCTTCTTGGAAGATTTGAAATCCTTAAAGGAACTGAGTGGGTGAGGAAGAGTTTCAGTGCAGGAGATGGTATCAGAAAACGCTGACCCTCAGCTAATAGCTAATACGAAAGTCAGCAACTAAAGAGTGAAAATGGATTCTATCAAACCTGGCTTCTATTCTTGGCATAGAATTTGCACATGCATTACTTCTGAGATATAGGCTGTGCAGGAATTTGACTGTCTGGGTCAAAACAATCAGAAAGAGGAAAGCACTCATTTCTTCGTTTGATTTCTTAAAGTCTCCTCCTCTATTTGTTAACTTGAGGTGCCCTTCTGTACTTCAGGAGGGCTTTCTACCCTGGGATCCAAACTCTCACTGGCCTCTCCTGGGTAGGCCTTTCCCAGTGACCCTCAGTTGACTTAGGAAACCTCCTGAGGTGAGATTCACCTTGTTCCCCTCCTAAGCCCTGGTGTTCATATCCCACAGAGCACACATGACACCGGCTTGTACTTGCAGACTGTAATGACCGGGGCAGTTTCAATGTCTCACCATTACATCCCTTGGCAAAATGTGTAGCGGTTGCTCCCCAAATATGCACTGAATACACGGAGAAGAATGCTGGGAGAGTCTCCAAGTGGATCGTGAGGAAGACTGGTGCTTTGCAGCTCCTGTCCAGGAAGTGCCTTGGAATTCTAGTTATGACCCCGCCTGGCTAACGCTGGTACCATACAGGAGATTAGCAAGGGAGGTCCCTTTGGGCAAAACCAAAACGCTGGGTTTTATCTTCTGACTCCTTTCCTTTCCCAGTGGTACCCCCAGGAGGGCATTAAGGGACAGGAAAGTCTCCCCAGTGGTGAATCTAACCCACACAGTGTTGGGGGATGTCCCTTGGGTGATAAAGGGTTAAAACCTTTCCCCACTCTCTTCCCAGACTTTGCCCCAGCCACACCATTTCTAGTCTTTTTCCCCACCCCCCCCAATTTCTAACCTCTCTCTGGTCTTTCTGTCTTGCTTCCTATTTTCCTTTTACTTTCCTTATCAAAGGTTGAGATCTCTCTCTCTTTTCCTCCCTTGTGGGTCCTTGGGAAATCAGGCTCTTTGAGGGTAGGGTCTCCAGATTTCCCGTTGAAATTGCTTTTTTTTTTTTTTAAGAACTCTGAAAGTTGTTGGAGCCCCACCCAGGCTCCTGGTGTTCATCCTTCGTGTCACTCACTTTTCAACTTAGGAGCCTGGGGCAAAAGCAGGGCGCTTCTTGGGCATAAGCCTGGCTCCTCCTACACTTACTGTTTGTCCTCTATCCTCCAGGCTCCTTGGAAGGCACAGCCCATGGAATGTGTGTGCCCAGGTCCCCATCTCATCAGGCTACACCACTTTCAGCCCCGCCCCCCCTGCCCTGCCTAAGCTTCCTCAGTCAATCCCAGTCAGCTCAGAGACCTCACGTTGCACTCCCCTCCAGTAGTCTCCCAATGAGACCCAACCCCATGATTTACACAGTTTCACAGTCATTTGCTAGCTTTGCTTTTCTCTCAGTTCTCTGTGGCTTTCAGAAGAGTTGCACGGTTTCTCACTTCTCTGACCCTACTTACTCTTCATAATAGGATAGTGCCATGCGCATTGGGAAGGTGGGCACGAATTTACCAGGAGGACAAAGGGAAAAATCTCATTATAGGAGGATGAAACAGCCAGCACAAAGGCTGGAGGAAGAAACCAAACAAAAGAGGGATAGTCAGAAACCTGGTACAACTTGAACTTGTAGGGGCTGGGGTGTATTTTGCATGGGGTAGGGATGGAATCTCTAGCAGGGCTGAGAATTTGTCTGAAATCATCACAGCATCTTGAGGCAAAGGTGTTATTGATTAATTTTGTGTTTATATTCATTGTTCCTCGTATTACAAACAAAGGGCCCATGTCCTTGATAAATCGATTGACATTGACATTGAAAAAAATGACATTGAAAAAAATCGATTGACATTGAAAAAAAAAAGTTGACTAGAAAAATTACTAAGAAACTGATTTTTAAAAATAATCAACAATTCCAGGCAGAGGACATGATTGGTAATTCACAGAAAAGAAATGCAAATGGTTCCTTTTTTCCTTTATTGCTCTTATGACTAGTGACTATTTTCTTTTTCTTTTTTTTAAAAATTAAGTTAAATTTTTTTGTTTATTTATTTTACTTTACATCTTTGTCTACCCCAGGGTTCTCCTACCACCTTACCATGATCTTAATTTTTTGTGCCCATCCCACCCCTGATTCCCCCTCCTCCCTCTCTTGCTCTATGCTTCAGTTCTGCTATTAGTTTTACATTTTTCTTGTCCATTCGCTTGTTTGTTTTCCCTATATCCCTCGTAAAGGGAGACCATCCAGTATTTTTCTTTTCCTTTCTGGCTTATTTCTGCTACCATGATTCCCTCTAGCTCCATCCATGTTGCTGCAAATGATATATATTTGTCTTTTTTGATTGATGAAAAATATTCCATTTTGTACATGTGCCACAACTTTTTTTTTTTTTTTTTTGAGACTAGGTCTCACTGTTTTTGCCTGTGGAACTGCAGGCTCTCGTTGCCCGGGGTACCATGGACTCAAGTAATCCCCAGCCTCAGCTTCCCAGGTAGCTGGGATTACAGGCGCGCACCACCACGCCCAGCTGTTTTTTTGGAACTAGGTCTCACTGCGGGCCCTAGGTGGGACTTGAACCGCGATCCCTAGCCCCGGTCGCTTCATAGGCTGAAGCTTACAGGCACAAGCTACCATGCCTGGCAATGTACCACAACTTTCTGATTCATTCATCTATTTTGGGGTATTTGGGTTGTTTCCATATCCTGGCTATTGTAAATAGTGCGGCAATAATCATCTGAGTACAGGTATCCTTTTGGATTAGAGTTTTTATAACCTTTGGGTAGATTCCTGGAAGTGGAATTGCTGAATCGAATGGTAGTTCCATTTTCAGTAATTTAAGCATCCTCCACACAGCTTTCCATAGTGGCTGGACCAGTTTGCATTCCCACCAGCAGTATAAGAGTGTTCCTTTCTCTCCACATCCATGCCAGCACCTGTTGTCCATTTTTTTGTGTGTTTTGTTTTGTTTTATATGGGCCATTCTCAGTGATGTAGGATGGTACCTCATTGTGGTTCTGATTTGCATTTCCCTGATTATTAGTGATGTTGAGCATTTTTTCCATATGTTTTTGACCATTTGTATTTCTTCTTTGGAGAAGTATCTTTTTAGATCTTCTCCCCATTTTTTGACTGAACTTTTTTGTCTTGTCTTTGTTAAGTTGTCTTTGTTCAGTTGTGTGAATTCTTTGTGCATCTTTGTTATCACTTATGTGAAGATTTTTCCCCCATTCAGTTGGTTTCTTTTTGTTTTGGTTATTCTCTCTTTTGCTGAAGCTTTTTAATTTGATGTAGTCCCAGCTGTTTTTCTGGGAAAACATGTTTTCCTTCCTTTTATAAGCCTCTGTATAGTGTCCTGAACAAGGTTTCTGAAGTCTAAGTCTTTGAATGTTTTGCCTATATTTTCTTCTATGTGTTTTATGGTTTCAGATCTTGGTTCTTAAACATATAAAAGATGTTTTACTTCATTCATAATCAGAGAAAGGCAAATTAATTCTTGACCGAGACTCCATTTTCACCTATTATATTGGCAAACATCCCAGGATTTGATAACACATTCTGTTGGCGCTCTCATATGCTGCTGGTGGAAGTGTAAATGAACAGTTCCCAGGGAAGGCAATTGTCAATATCTACCCACATTGCAAATGTGATAGCCCCTTAGACCCCTTCTGGAATTTTACTAAGGAGGTACGCATGTAAAACACTGTCTTCTGGGTTATTAAATCATAATATAGTATTATGGTAACTGCAAAATATAGGAGGCAGCCAAGTGTCCATCACTAGGGTGTCATTAATAATGTCTGTCTGTGCAATGGAATATTATGCAGCTGTGAAAGAGTGACCATGTGCTTGCTCTCCTAACAGGGAAGAGTGCCAGGATGTCACAATAGTTATTACGTGATTAAGCAGAACAGTGAATGCATATGTAATATTTTGGGTAAAACCAGGGAGTAGAAAAAAGAATAGATTTATATTTTCTTGTAAAAGCCTAAAGGAGCTTGGAGTGGGTATAAAAGAACCCAAATGGAGGTGGAAGAGGTATGGGGAGCCAGCAGTTAGGAGGTAGGGGTGAAAGGAGACTTTTCACTGTGAAATTTTAATTCATAATTTGGATTTGGAATCATGTGAAGATGTACCTTATTCATAATATTACCTTATAAAAGGAATGAATTCCTTGTTCCCATAGTCTTTCTGTCAGAATAGTTCTTCTCTAGCCTGGCTGCACAGAGGAGCCAGCACCTGGTTTCATGACTCACAAACCATCTTCAGTGATCTCCCAGTGTTAAAAAATATTCCCCGCAAACATATTCATAAATGTCTTCAGAAGGCGGCTGCTCTGTATCACCCAACTGTAAGTCGTTACTTCTCCAGGAGGACAAAAATACCTCCTATCCTCTGGGGATACTCATTCAGCTATCTGCATCTTTTCATGGGCTTCTTTTCCCTCCAAGGCATTTTTTTTAAGGTGGTACCTCTAATAAAGCCAGCATCTGCCTTTTGTTCTGATATTTTTCTTCCTTGAGCATTTTCTCCTGAAGATGACCTTTGCTGGGAAGTTCCATGAGAATCGGTCATTCTTGGTGCTTCGTGATGGCATTTCCAGGCTGTACTTCATGCAGATCAAACGTAGTTGCCCAATTTGAACACCTTGTAAAAACATTGAAAATCACTCCATGAAAATCTTTCAAACAAGGAGCAGCTGTGCTGGAGAAGGAGCCAGCTGGTGGCTCACCACTTTCTCAGAAGCTCAGTGGGAAGCACGCTGTTTGAGAATCCTGGGGAGGTAAACTGCAGCCTTACCCTGTGTGCGCACTATGGTTGGGATGTTGATTGCCTGAGAAAATGGGCCTCGCCTTGACCAGCCGTGTTCCCAAGACCATGCAGGAGGCACAGTCAAAGGACCCCCCAGGAAGGGAATGCGGGTCTGGGTGTCTCTTCATGTCTCTGCAACTGGGATACCTGCGCCTCAGAGCTAAGCTAACTCTCCACCCACATTCTGCACCACATGCTCAGTGAAAGATTCCTGAGCTCCCATCCAATCAGGCCAAATCATCCTCTGCTCTCCTTCCTAAAGCTGACTGCCTGTCAGGGTTCTGTCTGTCCATGGGCAGCTAGTTTCATTCTCATGAGATCTGTAGGTTCAGTTACACATATGGGTAACCCAACCAGTTACAGACTCCTGGTTGCTAGGACTACCTGTTTTTCTTCTTTACTTCCTCTCCCACCGCACCCCAGGTGCTGACATAGTGACCTTCCATAAATACTTGCTGGATAAACAAATGAATGTGGTGGAGTGCCTCGCTCTCTTACTATGTGTTTAGAACATCTCTGTCCAACAGCAATTTCTGTGATGACGGATATGTCCTATGGCTGTGCTGCCCAATCTGTGGCCACATGTGACTGCCGAGCACTTGAAATGTGAGCTAGTATCAACTAGGAACTGAATTTTATTTTATTGATTTATTTATTTATTTATTTATTTATTTATTTTTGAGACTAGGTCTTGCTATTTTTGCCCATGGAACCGCAGGCTCTCATTGCCCGGGGTACCACAGACTAAAGCAATCCCTTGCCTCAGCTTCCCAGGTAGCTGGGATGACAGGCGCGCGCCACCACGCCCAGCTATTTTTTGGAACTAGGTCTCGCTGCGGGCCCCAGGTGGGACTCGAACCGCGATCCCTAGCCCCGGCCACTTCATAGGCTGAAGCGGCACGGAACTGAATTTTAAATTTGAAGTGATTTAATTTGAACCACCCCCGTGTGGCTAACGGCTACCATAATTGAATGGCTGACTTTAAATTCCTGGTCATGAATTTCAGATTTGGTAAAAACACATCTTCTCAAGTGAAGTCTTCTTGCTTAGCAAGAAGCAGCAGTTTTGGGAGCAGTGAAAAGGCCTATCAGCCCCTCCCTGGCAGCGGTCACAGGCGAATGGAGACCAGAAGGAGGAAGTGTGAATCAAGTTGATTCCACCAGCTTTTTTTCTGAGAAAGTCTTAGGTCCCTCAGGAGTGTAAACGGTCAGTTTCTTGGTGTATGACTCACTCAAGGGCCACCCTCTTGGGCTCCTCCCCCCACCAACACAGCAGCCGCAGAGTCAAGACTGAGTCTCGGGCAGCCGTTGCTGCATGCTGAGTCACCGCCCAATTTCTCAGAACAGGTGTTCCCTGGCCAGCCTCCTGCCAGGACACCCGACCTGCCCTGCTCGCAGGGCTGACTGTAGCCCAAGAACAGGTATGCAGTGCATTCCTGTCCAGGAATGTCTGGGGTGTTGTGGCGCTGCCAGGGACTTGTGCCCAGAGACCCCAGATGGAACGGGATCTGGCAGTCTTGGTGAGGGCCGATGTCTCTTGGAGAAACTCCAGCAGCAACTAGAGTGATTTTTGTGCCAATCTGGGATGCTTTCTCCAGATTTGTTTTTTCTGTATCCCCTACTGTGGCCCCTAGCAGACAGCAGAAGAGCCTTGTGCCTGGTGCTGGCATCCCTGAGGCTTGGTAACCCTTAATGGGGATGGCTGCAGAGTAAGCTCTCATGTGTGTCTAGGTGTGTGGTGTCTTCTTCAGGTGTCACTGTCATCTGATAGATGGGACAGGACAGATTCTCCACACCCATGGTGAGTAGTGCTTGTCCCCCTCCTTCCAAGCAAAGGTCTTTCCTGTTGCTTCGTGGGTTAGGAGATGTCCATAGAAAAGTCACAAAAGTGCCCAGGACCCCCAGAGCTCCCAGAGCTGCCAGCATCCCTTGCTGCCATCTCCAGGGGCACAGGTAGAACATACACATGACCTAGCCTCCACAGTCCACATCATGGTGCTCCCAGTGGGGTAGCCCAGAGTGCTTTCTACCTCTCATTTGGAAGAGAGCAGCGCTGGGTCCCTGACAAAGCACAACGCTGGAGGTGCCTGAGGCTGAGGGCTGTGTCTGGGTGCAGTCTAGGTTGGTGGTGAGCCATCTTCTGGAGCCTAGTGTTGTTTCGACATATCTGACACGCCCTGCAGGCCTGCGGGCAGTTGAGGTAAGCGCATACTGTATACGAGTCACAGGAGAAAGCTGGGGTTACCAGTTACACAAGTAATGGCTCACTTGGGGGCTAAGGTTGGTGTCATGGTAACTTGTCACTCTGTATTGATGCACCTTGCCCTTCTCTCACTTGGCCTCTTTTCCACTCAAATGCACCTTCAGGATCTTTGGAGCTCAGGCAAGGCTAGGTTTGGAAAGCAAATGTTGTCCAGGGACCTAATCCTTGCAAGCACAATGTGATGAGAACAGAACAGTCCATGGTCAGCTTGTCATTCCAGCCTTGGCTTCTTCAAATCCTGTCCAGCTGTGACTAAATGTCCTCTGGCTTCCACTGGTGCCCTCCTTTTTCAGAGCCACCCCTCCCTGCAGATGGTGTGACTATTTCTGGGTCAAATGTAACTGAAAAGTGGATCACGCTGACCATTCTGGAAGATTTCTCTCAGTTTTCCTGGAGCTGGATTCTGTCCAAGCCTACAGTGTGTGGCTCTGGGCTTTCCTTGCTGCAGTTCCTACCTATGGACATTCTCTAAATGAAGAACGCTGATTTGGAAACAAGTTTATCTCTGTGTAACCTGACCACAGCATTTTTGATTTTGAGAGCTGGAAGGAAATCTGGAAATCACAGTTGAGTTTTTAGAATGAAGAAAACAGTACCATACAGGTGAAGCAATTTAGTCCGTGTCACTCAACTTGCAGTCAGACAGCTTGACTAGACTACACCACTGATTAAGACATGATGCATGTGTCATTGAGTTAAGACTGACTTCAATAGAGAAAGGACTCACCATGAACTCCTCATTGAGAAGACAGGGTATGGATGAAAAGTGATTTTGAATATTCTTTCCCACTATCATACACCCTCAATTTTATCATATATTAAGCAGGATAATAACCTGTCCTCACTTTTACCTATGGAATATTTTGCTCTTTCTTTTCCTCTAAAATGCAGCAACTGGATTTATGTAATTTGGAATTCACCTGGTAAACCTAATATGGCCATGAAGGAAGACCCAAGTGAAGTCTTGCTGCCCAGAGGCCTAGTCAAGGAGTCCAGAAACATCTTGACATCTCCGGGGCTCTGAATGAAGCTGAGAGTCATAATGTACTGAGATCTTTTAGGAGGCTCCCGTCAAAGATTGGACTGGAAACAAAGCTTATTCTTTCACTGTTTCATGAAAATGTGCCAGTCACATCATAGGATATGCAGACTGTTATGGGCTGGAGAGGGGAATGGAAGCTGATACCCTCTCAAAACATAAGAAACATAAGTAAGCTTCAGTCAGTTGTACCCCATGGACCTGGGTGGGAGACAGTCAAAGAGTTACTGTTATGGAGTGGGTTACATGACAGGGTCTCTGCCTTTCCTGAGCTGGCTGGAACTCTGGCCTCCATGTTATCCTAGAAATGCTGGGCCCAGAGCCTTTCAAGGCCGGGTCTGGTGAAGGATCAGTTAATGTTTTCCAAAAGGTTTTTTACAGACGGGTTTTTACTCATCCTGCTAGGGGTCATTCCAGTTCTGTTTATGAAATACTTACTAGTTAGGAATCTGGCTGTCATCCACCCTCTGTATTGGGCCAGTTTTGTGGTGAGAATCCTGTTTTTCTAGAGATGTCAGGATTATAAACTGAATCTTGGGCTGATGGTTCACGTAACCAGTACTGCTTTCTGTACTATTTTTATTCCTTCAACAAGGTGCACTGAACTCAAAAATATAGTTTACGTTTTCTTTGATTTTCCCTTCTAGCATGTCTATTGGACACAATGTATATATTAATGAACAGTTTTACTTGATTTGCATGTTTAGAGGCTTAAATTAGGCAGAAACTTATCTATAATATATATACATATATATAGATAGACTACAAAGTTATAGTCATGACTTAGTGTTACTTATCCATGTTAGCAAAGAAAAACAAATATTTATTACAAAAAAATTACATTGGTAAAAGACTTAGATTCAAAAATCCCCAAATTTTCAATAACATTTCTTTAAAAATCTGACAGGACACTCTATGGAAGGTGAGAAGTTAGCTTGGTAGGTGCAAAGTTTGTCTTCAAATATGTGAGGAAACCAAATAACACCTTGGGAAACTTTGAACCAAAGAACAGGTTGAGAAATGTAACAGACATGGAAGGTATCCCTGAGCGTAGTTGGTTTATCACTGTAGTGCTGTCATGAGAATAGATACACACCAGTGCCAGGTGTTCAGAGAGATAAAGAAAAGCCCCTTCCAACATGTCCTCTCTTAGCTGAAGAGCAGTGACAGGGACTCAACCAGCAGGGTCTCCCTCAAGGGATTTTCACAAATCTGTTGCCGAACCTGGGAAGAGGCTCATTCCCTCTGAGGTGCTTGCAGCATAAGCACACCTGGAAATTAAAGGAAGCCTCTGACTTTGGTTCTCTGAAGAGAGTGAAAGGTAGAATGGTGTTCAACCATTTTATTTTAACTTAAAACAACACAAGAAGCTTATGTTGTCCTGGCTACGTCAATGCTGACGTGCGCTGTATGATCCACAGCTGCCAGTGCAGAAGGCAGTTAGGTGGGACGATGGCACTGGAAAGTAGCACTTTCCTGGGAGATAATGATTAGGAACAGCTAACATTTTAAAATCCAAATTGCTCAGTCCTGGAAGGGTTTGTGAAGGGAGGAGTCTAGGAAGGTTGAAAGGAGGAATTGTTCTGTTCTTTCAGGCTCTGGTAGCAGATTAAATATCAGCAATAACATGTGCACTTAAATTGTTTCATTGGGCTGGAGAAGTTTTAGCCCAAGGTCACTTATTTCTAGTTCTGAATAAAATTATCTCAGTAGTTGCCTTAAAATTTCCAGTTGCATTTTGAGCTCAACTTTGACCTTGCCATCAGGCAGGCATTTGGGGAAGGGTTATTAGCTTTGGAAATGGATCCTTCTTCTCCCCTTGTGGTTTGAGTTACCCATCTCCTGAGGGCCCTCTGACTTGCCTTTGTCCTGGTTCCTGGTTGCAGTCCCCAAAAGCTCCCCACTTTTGCTTTTCTGGTGGACTCTCCCAGGTCTGAGGAAAACAACAAACAAAACTCAACCATCATAAACACCCACATGGGGTTAGCTATCTGGGACTGAATGCTGCTTGGAGGATAGTATAAATGTGTGTTGATTTTTTTAAAGTCACGGTCAAATTCAATACAAGAAGTTTCAATGTTAGAAATATATATATATATATATATATATTTTTTTTTTTTTTTTGAGACTGGGTCTCGCTATTTTTGCCTGTGGAACCGCAGGCGCTCATTGCCCGGGATACCACATACTCAAACAATCCCCACCCTCAGCTTCCCAGGTAGCTGGGATTACAGGCACGCACCACCACACCCAGCTATTTTTTTTGGAACTAGGTCTTGCTACGGACCCCAGGCGGAACTTGAACCGCGATCCCTAGCCCAGGCCGCTTCATAGGCTAAAGCTTACAGGCACGAGCCACCATGCCTGGCCCAATGTCAGAAATATGAGCTGTGCTGCCTGAGCCCAGAGGACCATGTACTCCAACCCGGAACTCTCTGCCCCTCTGCCCGCCCATGGGAAGAACTCATTCTCTTTTCTTGGAGGGTCCTCCACCAGCAAATTGGGCATGATCAAGCTTGAGCTCCTCTAAAACCCTTCTTCCTTGTCTTGGATGGGACAGCTTGAGTGCCTGAATTGCTTGCTTTGCTGAGTAAGGCACTCGTGTGTCCTAAGCTGAGTTAAACCTTGTAAGATCAACATCAAAAGTGGGACTTTAGTCAACTCTAAAAAAAGGATGAACTCCTGCCATTTGCAAAAACATGGGTGGAAGTGGGAAGGATGATGCTAATTGAAATAGGTCAGAAAGAAATAATGGACAGTGTCACTTACATGTGGGGCATAATGAGACATAAAAAAGGGTCAGTCAAAACCAATAATAGATGCTTGACATCTGACAGAAAAACTGAGGCAACCAGAAGGGAAGGGTGGGAGGGTAGGTGTTGGGGAGGGAAGAGGACAATGGAATGTGCTGGAGGATTGTTGGGGTACTGGTAGTGGGCTGGGTATGAAAGTAAACATTTGTAGGCCAAGCACGGTGGCTCGTTCCTGTAAGCTTCAGCCCATGAAGCGGCTGGGGCTAGGGATCGCGGTTCGAGTTCTGCCTGGGGCCCGTAGCGAGACCTAGTTCTAAAAAAATAGCTGGGCGTGGTGGTGCGCGCCTGTCATCCCAGCTACCTGGGAAGCTGAGGCTGAGGATTGCTTGAGTCTGTGGTACCCCGGGCAACAAGAGCCTGTGGTTCATGGGCAAAAATAGTGAGACCCAGTCTCAAAAAAAAAAAAAAAAAGAAAGCATTTGTAGAGGTTTGAAGAGATAATCGCAGGTACAGAGATGTAAACCTACTTTATCTCAAAAAATATATCCTGCAGGAAAAAAACAAAAATAAAAAAATTAAGCAGACTTCCATGCCCCTCCCAAAAAAAGTGTAAGGGACTCTTGTCCATTGGGACTTGATGCAGAGCTGTGGAGCCATGGAGGCCCCTGATGCCCATCTGATGCAGGTTGAGGAGGGCTCAAATCAAGCACCCCTGATTTCATGGGTGAAGGCTCAGGCAGGTCTTCAGTCTAAGAGTGATACTACAGATGTCAGCTTTGGGCTCAGAGAGAAAATAGCCTTCCAAGGTGATGTGTTTAGTGGTTTCTGTGGTATGAGTACTCCCAACATGGCTGATTTCAAGCCTACAACCTAATGTGACTGGTTTACAAAAATTCCTGAAAATTAATGGTGGGTTGCAATACTCACTAATAGGAGTAACAGCTAGTTGCAGTGTATCTTTGGCGTTAGCCTAGCTCAGTGTTTGGCCATCTGATTGCAGAACAGAGTGCTGGCTTCAGAGCCACAGGGACCAGTGAAGGCCTCCTTGCCTGAGCGCTTGGGAGGTATGTGACTCAGGTATGTGACCCAACATTCTGAACCTTACTATGCTTAGTCAAAACCAGGGTGAATGTCGTCATTCTTTCCAAGGCAGGTGGCAGAAACCACCTAAAGTAATTTAAGAATAAAGGGAAAGTTCATTTATTCATGTATGACAGGGAGGGACTGAGCATTTTCAGGACTTAATCTTGTTTCTGTCTCCTTCTGCTTGTCAGTGTTTTTCTTAAGGAGAAGAAGGTCACCAGCATTTTCAAGTATATAGCCTCGCAGTGGAGTGACCAAAGGTGAAAGGTTCTCTTTCTCTGCTCCATTTTGGAAAATTCCAGGCACAGCCACTTGTTGGGTCATGTTGGTTAACATGCACACCCTGGAAGTAGGCTTTAGCCAGGTTGATGGAGGACCATGACTACGGCCTCCCTCCTGCCTTGTGCTCTAAGGTAGCATTGCCTAGAAGAAAGGGGTACCATTCTGAGCAGACACCTCAGTGGCCATATCAGGGATCATGTGCTTATTTGGAGGAGTTGTTGTGAGTTTGGAATAAGATAATGAATGGGAATGGCTACCACACAGTAGGTATTTGGTAAATGTTATTTCCTGAATTATCCATTCCTCCCTCCCATCCTTCCTTATCTCTCCAACTTTCTCCCACTGAAATCCTGTAACCCTAGGTCAGACAGATTGTGAACTGATGGGGATCAGACATACCCACCCACCTATTAGAAACAGTCCTATATATTTCCCTTTGTCACCTGTCCCTGAAAACTATCAAGTGTGGACCAGTGTAGAACTAGGAGATAGAAGAATTTGGCATTAGTTTGTACCCATCATCTTTTTCAGTATCTTTGGACTCCCTCTTACACTAGAGTGCACCCCACTCTCTGATGGCAGAACGAGAGTGTTAGGAAACTAATGCCCTCCAGAAGAGCCTCTTGCAACACTGATAGATGAACACTGGTGATGAATACGCTTGTCCTAGAATCCTCCAGGTGAGCTTCCTCCCCTGGACAGTTTCACACTGAACCTCAGTGTTCCCCTGATGGACCGAGCGCCATCACGCACACTGCACCTGGTTGGCCACAGACCTTTTATTAGTTGCCATCCCTTTTTTGTATGTCTGTTGTTCCCTGCTCCTCCCAGGTGTGCTGCTTGTGCTTGAATTATTGCCTCAATATCTTCACTTTCAGGGGAACCCAAATGACTATGGGGGGGGAGTTGAATCATCAAAAGAATGATTCTGGAACAGTGGAATACAAATTCTCTTTCCCAGAAAATAAACATGCATGAAGGAGACTGTACTTGAAATAGGAATTACCCAGCAAAACACTTTGGAGTAAAAATGCTGCTCCAGGCCCCCTAGGTCGAAGGAACCTTGTGACTCCCTGTGAGAAGGTCAACATCGTGGAGAGGACAGTGAGCCCATAAAACTGGGTTTAGGTCCCTAAATATTGCAGGTATTGACTGGGGGACTGGAGCATGTTGTAACTCTCCCAAGTCATCAATAAAGCCCACCTGCCTGTGGACATCAGTGGGAACTCCTTGCTGAAGATAAATGACTATATCGAGGTATAGAGGAAGCGAGACTAGAAGCAGGAATTCCTCTGCATGCATCTTTGGCAAGCCTCTGTGTGCTGGGGCACAAGGTGACAGGAGGAATTCAGGAGGAGTGTGATCTGCCCTGATGAGCTCCCTGTCTGCATGGAGAGACAGACAGAATCCTCTGTAAATACACAGTAGAGCTACTAGAATATTTGTTCTGACAACATGTTGAGGGTAATGATTGATTCTGAGTCATGATTCTGACATCCTTATGATGTTTTGCTGAATGGATGTATAGCAGAAGATCAGACCCATAGTAGGGTTCATGCGCCTTGATTCACATTGAGGGTCCCTTCCACACTGAGAATTCTGTGTCTTTGTACCAGTACACAGAGAATATCTCCATGTTTGATGAGTTATAGCTGCAATTATCTGCAAAATGAAGGGCAAAGAGCCAAGGGTCTATTTGTAGCTGAATTACTGAACCTCTGGAGGACCCAGGCTCATATTATCTGGATTGTCTGTCCTTGCTGCCAGAAAAATGCACAGTTTTCCACTATCCATCTCACTTGGTGCTGCTGGTCATGATGTCCCAATCTCAGCTACTGGGTAAGAGGGTGGGGGGTGCAGTGGGGATGGTTACCAATCCAGGAAAACTCCAGAATACAAGTGGCCTCTGCAGTCTGTCTGGTGTGCTGGAATTCCAGCACATTCCAGAAGGGACACACTGGAGGATGGGCTCCTGCAGGGAGGAATCAGACATCAGATACATGAGGAGGAGAATGCTGTGGGACCAGCATGTCCCACATTCTCGGGGTGGGAGAAGAGGTGGGAAGGAGGGCAGGGATGACTTCCCATTGCTTAATCCCAAGTCCAGAACCACTATGCGAATCCCTGCAAGGTTGCATGAGATAGCTTCTATTGGAGATTTCAGGAGGGGGGTGCTTGCAGCCTGCATCCAGGGAATTCTCCCCTCCCCTCCCACACAGCGGAAAGATGCAGTGTGCCTTTGCTGCCTTTCTACTTGCAGAAGGAGGCTGCAGTTCTAGCTGAGTGACTGTGCCAGAACATGGAGCTGTGTGGACGGGTGTGTAGGAGTAGGGCGGGGGGGGGAGGGTGCCAGGGAGGGCCTTTTGCCATTTTAATTGGCAGGGGGGCAACTGTTTGGAGAGGATGCTTGAGCAAGAGCAAAGGGAAGTGTTAGCTGGTTTATGTAGTCAGTTCACTCTAAGAACAGGAAGCAATGATCTGTAAGCTCTGGGGTGTGGTGTAGTGTGTGTGTGTGTGTGTGTGTGTGTGTGTGTATGTATTTATGAGAGAGTGAGAGTGAGAGCAAGAGAGAGAGCGTGAGAGATCATGAAATTATGACTTGGAGAAAATAGGCAATGCTAACCCTGAGTAACTTTTACACTAATCAAAAGTAATTTAATTCATCTCATAAATGTATTTATTTGTAGAATCTGATTTACTTACAAATTGGACAGTTGGTTTTGTTTTGTTGATTGGTTCATTTGTTTAAGAGATGTTAGTGACTAAAAACATTTGCCTATTTTCCCAAAACAATCAGGACTTATTTCTCCCTCCACCAAAAATATGAAAAAAATCCTTAAAGAAAAATGTTCTCCCTAACCACCCACCTCACTATCCAGTACCTTTCACCACTGCAATTATTTTTTCCACTTTCCCTTTTCTCCTCCTAGCCAACTTATTTTGTTCGTTCGTTCATTCATTCATTCGTTCGTTCGTTCGTTCGTTCGTTCGTTCATTCATTCATTCATTCATTCAGTCTTTTAGGCTGTCAATTAGCCAATCAAGATACATAGTATGGGCACATGTGCCAGGCATTAGTATCTATGAGTGGAAACAATAAATTATGCAGGTTTTAGTTTTCATTTAGTCTAAGGAAGTGTTTTCCAACGTTAATTCCTCTCCTCAAAGAAATTCAGTCTCCATCCAGGAAAATATCTGCTTGTTTGAGGGACTGAAGAGAGCTGGGGAGAATATGGAGAATGCTTGCATTGTGCTGGGTTTGGCCAGGAGAGCACCTAACATTCCTTCCCATGTTGAGATTCCACGATTTTGTTGTTAAAATGTTTAGTGGTATTGAATAGATAACAAGGAAGGAAGGACGCGGTCTCTAAATTGGATTTTCCCCCCTTAGCTCCCAAGTGATCCATGCCAGTCAAGTAAATGTCAGACCAGCTCCCTGCTTCACACTGAGCTCTGCCTTCTCTCTCACGTTAGATTTCTGGAAAGCTGTCTGGACTGAGTTGAAGGAATTGAGAAAAGGGCAATGAGAATTCTCCAGAGTGGGGACAGAGTTTGTGGAGAGGAATCAGGGTTGGTGAGGTCCTTGTCCAATGTCCAGAACTTGTCATAATTCTTCCCGGAAAAGGAGAGTCCTCGTTTAGAGTTAAAGGCAAAGATAAAAAATGAAGGACAGGCCGAAAAACACAGAAAACTGAAAGCCAGGCTGTTTTCTATTTATTTATTTTTATTTTTATTATGTAAATAATTTATATATGTATATATATATATATATATATTTTTTTTTTTTTTTCACATCACTGCAATCCCCAGGGGTCACCCACCACCTCCCCTCCCTGGCTGTTCCAGCCACGCTGTTTTCTAATTGGAGCTCTGGCAGCCTCTCCCAATCACCCTGGGCAGAGTGAAGCAGGGGTTTTACTGGGGGTCAACTTGCTTTGTTCGAACAGGCGCATTTTGTGCACCCCACTACCTGAGTCTGCACTCGGAGATATTGGGGAGGGAGGGAAGAGTGAGCTCCGTCTTCCACCCGGATCAGATGCGTCCCTGCCGTGGGCCCTGGCTCCCGCTCCCGCTCCCGCTCCTGCTCCACTCTGCTCGGCTCCCGGGGCTCCCGCTCCCTCCGGGGGCTGGCGGCTGAGAGGTGGCTGGGGAGTCTTTTTTTCCCCCTGGAGTCTTGGGCGCCTTCCTTTTCCCTGGTTATTATTCTCATCAGGAAAGGGAGGATTCTAGCCTTAAATCTCAATGATTAACATGGGAAATAATTAGTTGACTTTAATAATCCTTCTGAAGAGGAAAATAAAATTCCCCGCCCCTTGAGTCCACCCTCCTCTCCTTTTCATTCACCAAACGTGAAAACCTCCACCGCTCCTGCTCCTCTTTCTACCTCTGTCAGCGTTGCTGGTCTCTAAAGCTGGTTAGTCGAGGAGCTTTGGTTCTGGCCGCGTCTGTCAGAAAGGCTGTTGTTACAATGGAGCTTGTTGTGGGTGATGAGGTAATTTCTTCTGAAGCTTCTGGTATCCAAGGAGGAAAAGGAACAACAAAACAAAGTCTGTTAATAAAGGTGTGAGCGTCTCTGGGTGTTTGCTGTTACTGAAGAGACCTCAAGGACAGCTGCTCTGGGCTGAAAGCAAACCTTTGTTAGGAATTTCATTTTAGAAAGTTCAAAAATGCACCGGAGAGCCAGTGAGAACAAGAGGCAGGAAGAGGCATGCACAGGGAGAAGGGAAAGGATGAAGGGAGGGGAAAGGGAGGCGAGCAGTGCCTCACTCAGAAGTCACAGGAGTCACAAGTACAGCTTCCAGCAGTTTGATCTCTAGAAAAACCGTCTGTTGAGGACTGGTGCAGTGAAAGAAATTTCTGGAATATTTTTAAGCTATAGCTTTGCTCCTGCTGCTCTGTTCTCCTAGAATGCCCAGTTTTGTTCACCTTTTTAGTCCGTCTATTCTAAAAAGGCTTAATTCAAATACCTCCTCTTCCAATAAGTCTTCCAAGCACTTGTCCCCCATTATAGAATGAGGTTACCTTTTGCAAGTCAATAGTAATTTTCTCCATTTGAAAAATCTGTTACTAGATATGGTGAACTATGCCTAGGCTTAACTATCTCAAACATCTTTAAATGTACAGTTGATAATGTTAAGTGTATGCCACACTTTTCCACCTTGTAAAACTGAAACTCCATCCAATGGTAACTCCCCACTTGTATACTTGTGCTTTCACTTTCTGCTGACAACCACTGTACTTTCTGTCTCTATGAATTTGGCTATTCTGGTACCTCATATCAGTGGAATCATATATTTTACAATTGGCTTGTTTCACTTATGTTATTGTCCTCAAGATCGATCCATATTACAGCCTATGTCGGAACTTTCTTCTTTTTAAAGAAATAAAAATTTGATTTTTCTAATGGCATCTGCATTAGCTGCCATTGTTTTTATACTTAAGCTAGGTACATTCTCTCTTCTCTATAGAACGCTAAATTCCTTAAGGGCAGAATCTGGGTCTCTCCCTCTTGGATCCGCTTGCAAATAGCAGGCCACTGCTTGGCAGAGAGTTTGTGCTGATAACTGTTGAGAAGATCTAAGGACAACTGCTGTCATGCTGTCTTGAGAAGCTGCTTCTACCCCTCTCAGTCCCCCTCCGTAACCATACCTCCAAGACTCAATAGCAGTTTAAGCCCACCCTTGTCATTAAGTTGATGTCAGAGAAAAGGGCTTAGCATCAATAATTTGGGGCTCATCTTTTCACCCCACAGCTTTGAATTACTCCTTTAGCACCTTGTGGCTTGAAGCCTCTGCCTCCTTTTAGAGTCATTACCTTTGGGAAAGGAAAGTGAGTCCAGTCTTTAAAGAACAGCAAATCAGGATGGAAAGATAAGGAAAGAAGGAAATGGCTCGCTATGAATGGAAGCTGATATTTGGATGTAGGTTTTCCATTCTGTTAGCTTTCTGGGTGTGCGATAACTTTGAATAGGCATCTTTCAATATAAGTGGACTAGTAACAGCAGGCAAGGTACTATGGGGGAAATCTTACAGATTATACTAAGTATTCTTTCCTCACCTTCTTTCCCAAGTTGTCTCTATAGAAAATTTACTTATTTAGCTACTCATAGAAATTAAAGACGTCTCATTAAAATATGGTTTGGGAACTTGGAGAACTAAAGAAACTTCATGCTTGGTCTGTAATAGCTATTTTTAGAATTACTTTAGTTAGCTTGTCTCATAGCCCTGCCTTTCCTTTTGTTCTCCCACAGTTATTTGTAAGAGGGGCTCTGGAAGGAAAAGGAATTGAGTCAGACAGATGTGGATTATATTGGTGGTGTTAACCTGGGCAGGTATTTACCTCACTGAACCTGCTGCTTCCTCACCTGTATAGGGGGACAAGCCCCTTCCTCACCAGACCTTTCTGAAGATCCAGAAAGACCATGAATATGAAGTACCCAGGCTGACAAACCACAGGTGGGTAAAGCACATGATTTCCTTCCCTGTTCTTCTTGACTTGGTCTGATGCCCACAGTCTTGTGACTGGCTGAGTTGACTCCACTCACTCCGTGACATCAGCAGCCACATTCACTACACTGGCTTTATCTTCCTCTGCAGCCTCCTGACCCCACAGAAATCCCATGATAATTCATCCTTTTGGGATGCCTAGCCTCATTAGAGAACAGCATTTCTAATGGATTCTTAATGGAAGATGGAATTTTCAAACCCACAAGAGCTGTCTCAGAATAGCATACCACCATGGCTAGATTTCTCTCTGAAATGATTTATCTCTGTGTTCGACAGGAAGCTCTGTGTCTTTATACGTTACTGGAACTATTGGTATTGACCCTACAGAGGCACCTTCAGTTTTGACCTACATCACCTTTATTAGAGAAGCCTGGCCCTAAGGATCAGCAAATAGATAGGCGTTCAGCCAGCCCAGACACAGCAGAAACATAAAAGCAGTTTCTGTAGCTGCGAATTGGTGCCCTCACTGAACCACGATGTCAAAACCCAGAGCTTGTTTTGAGATAAAGGCCCATAGAGTGTATTTGAGTTACCTTGCTCCTGTTTGTCTGAGAGCTTTTGCATTTATCTTCTTGAGCACAAGATAGCTGTCCTTTGTTCACCACCTTCCCTCATCAAACTCTTCCGCCAGGATTTCAAAGAAGGAAATGACTTTCCAACAAAGAGGTGATTTTTTTTTTAAGACTTCGTGGAAGTAGCATGCGAGCCTGGACTTAATAAAGAATGGGGAGCCCTGGAAAGTATAAATATTTGGATGCATGCGTTCCTGGTAGAAGGGAAAACAGTAGCAAAACACAGAAGAGGAAACTTGTAGCAAATTGCACTAATGCAGACTAGTTTGGGGAATAAAATATACCAAAGGAAAAATAAAAATAGGTAATATTTATTTATTAACACTGTGGTAGTCATGTTCTAAAACACCTCAGTGATCTCCGTCTCCAGGTCTTCATGCTTTGTGTATCTTTTCTCCTTAAACCTGGGATGGATTTACTGACTCACTTCTGGTGACTAGAATATTTCAAAAGTCATGGGTTATCCCTTCTGAGATTAAATAACGAAAGGACTGGCTCCTTCTTGGGCATGCTCTCTAGGTCTGGTCTCGCTTGGATTATGTGTTCTGAAGAAAGCCAGCAGCCTTGACACAAGGTAGCTCTGTATCAGGGATGCCATGAGTTGGGATGAGAGTCTGCCCATAGTCATGAGGGTGAGCTGAATGTGCCCCTCTCTGCCACAGCTGCATCCACACAGGAGACCTCTTGGCCAGTTACTAGTTGGCAATCTCTCAAGAGATCTTGAGGCAGAAGCATCCAGTTAAGCTGTAAGCAGATTCCTGAGCCTCAGAAGAGATAAGACCACAGATGTTTGCATGTTAAGTTACCAAATCTGTCTGAGGTGATTAGTTACAGTAGCAATAACTATGACAAGCCCATACTTTAATGACAAGCTGTACTTTAATGTGCCAGCTACTCTCCTCAGTGCTTTTTATATCCAATGCTATTTCATCAACAATGTTAGGTAGACATTGATATCCCAATTATTCTTGTTTGAGAAAACGAAGGACTAGATATCTGCCCAGTACCAGTTACACATCCATAAGTGGAGGAGCTGAGATTCAAACCCAGACAGTCTCACACTTGGGCATGTGTTGGCAGCCTGGACACATGGAGGGAATTCCTACAGGTTGCAGTTTGACTCACTCCTGTGCTCTACTCTGTCACCCGTTTGGCTTCCTAGCCCTCAGGTGTCAGCAGAGCCCAAAGCAGACTTCGGAATTGGTCTGATACGTTTTGAGCAGAACCCCTCTGCACCGAGTTGCTTCTGCAAGGCTCTGCCACCTTTACAGTCCATCCCTGTGGTAGCAATGACTCCCAGTTGCCAGGAAGCACAGCCTTTCGCTACTGGTCTCCTTGCCACTCCATCCCCTGGGCACCACATGTGGTCTGGAAAGTCAAGACCAGTGGTGCTGCCTTCAGGTAGGGTTACTGTATGCATATCTTGTCCTGGATAGGAAGCTGCTTCCTTGGAGATCCCAGCCTATTCATCAATATCCCACAAACACAAGTTGTCCATTTATTTTTATTATGGAGTTGGGACAAGACAGTGCATGTGCTCCTACTCCAGGGGGTGGAGAGCTCTGGGCCTGAGGGTCCTTCCCTAGCCTCCCATACAGGAGAGTCTGCCCAGCCTCACTCTGCTTCCTCCAGAGTTTAATTGGACAGTAATTAGCTATGGGGTGTTCCTGGGAGATTTACACTTACCTCTGCTCTTTAGTCACATGTGATAGTCTCTCTTTGACCTTTGTAGGGAGACGTGTGTGTGTGCATGTGTGCATGCATGTGTGTGTAATTGCATAATCTCAAAGGAAACCACTACACAGTAAGTTAGCTTCAACCGAGTGGACTTTATACCTCAGCTCCCCGTTAACTCTTGTTGTGCATCAGTAGTACACTGGGATTCAGGAAGACCTTACAATGGACAGACCAAGGTCCAAAGGCCACCTCTTCCTGATGGCAGAAGACCCTGGCTTTGGCCTACCTCCACCACCTATTCTCTAGATGCTTTCCAGCAGTCCACCTCACCTCTATGAGTCTGTTTCCTTGTGAGTTAAGCCAAGAGACTGTAACAGGTCACCTGTAAGAGCTTCTCTGTCTTAAGTTGTTTTTTGTTTTTTGTTTTTATTTCATTATAGGGTTGGTTGATGAGCAGCACAGCTTCCACACTGTCCCATTTCCCTTTCCTCTACCTATGTGGGCTCTCCTGTGCCACCGAATTCTGGTTTATCTGAAACAGGGCTACACTCTGAAGTCCTTTGTGGGTGGGATAGAGGCTCTCCAGGTCCAGCCTCTACTGGGTAAAGGAAGCTTTGCTGACTTCCCAGTTCACTTTTCACAAACCAGGAGTCTCCTTTCAGAAGCATCAAGTACTGGCCTCTAAACCTCCATGACTGTCCATTTTACACTCAGTGGAAGGTGAAGAAAGCAGGATATAGAGAGTAATGTTTAGCCAAGTTCCCAGCTTCTGGGATTGGGGCACCAGGTTGGAGGTCCGCACAACACTTGCACTAGGCTTCCATCCACAGGGGTGGAAATCAGCAAATGCTATAGTTGAGATTCAAACTCCAGTTCATGACTGAAGAGACATTCATGAATTTCATGAATCCCATAAATATGTATTAGAGTGAAAGTGACCTTAGCAGATCATCTGAGTTAATAGATCATCTGCTTCTCAAGTGGATAAGTACAATGATTTACTCAAAGTCATCTAGCTAGAGAAGGCTGTTGATTTGCTTTATACATTTAGACACATTTCCCCAAGGGGGCAGAATCAGAGCCCTTTCAAACAAGTTGAAGAAAATGTAAGTTGGAAGCCCTTAGTTACTCTGTCTGCCCTCTGGTTCAGAAACCAGAGATCTTTCTCCACTTTTTCAAAGTGTGCTGGCTTCCACAACTGTGTGTAAACACTCTTCCTTCTATCTTATCAAAACCCCTCCTGCCTTGTTTATCAGAGATGACTCACTCCAAGGAGCTCTTTGCAGTTGGCTGGGCTGGACCCACAGACTTGAGAGGAATGGGTTCCTCCACTCTCTTTGGGGAAGAAGCTCTAAAACCTCTATTCTGCCCTACCTGCTCCAGCTGGAAGCTCAGCCCTAAACCTGAGGACCTTGGATCCTGTCTTTCCAGAAGCCCTTAGAAACATGTGATTTTGAGGAAATCAGACAGCTGGGGGATCATGGGAGCCAGGCCTGCTGGGTGTGGGAAAGAAAGCACATGCTCTGAAATATGAGCCAGATGGTGGGCACCCCTCCCCGAGGTGGGGTGCTTGATGGGTGCTTCCATTCATCTTCCATTCCATACTTCATAGAAGTATCTGCTAGCTCTCACCTTCAAGAAATACATTTTTGAGAGCAAAACAAATTATTCCTTGATTTGAGGAGCTCCCAAACCTTTGTAGTCATGGTATGTTCACTACATCATGGCCCCTGGTCAGATGGGGAACAGCAGGTGGGTAAAAGCACATATAGGTGCAGACCTGCACCTGGGCAGGGCAGGGCAGGGGAGGGCAGGGCAGGGCAGGGCAGGACAGTACAGTGGGCTGCTTGGGCTGCTTTCACTCCTTCCCACTTCTGTGTTTCCCTCCACCCCTTGCTATTGAGTGAAGAACACCTGCCAGGCAACATGCAAAGTGTGAAGGTTTGATGGGAGTGGATACCAAGACGTAGCCCTACCCTCCTGGCCCTTCCAGTCCAGTGGGGGGAGAAACAGCAGGCCAAGATATGGCAGCCATGAGGAATGACATAAGGGTTCATGAGGGCCTTGGGATCAAGTGACTGGTCCCTGAGGCCAAGAAGGGCTTTCCTGGCCAGGCACGGTGGCTCGTGCCTTTAAGCTTCAGCCTATGTAGCGGCCAGGGCTAGGGATCACGGTTCGAGTCCCGCCTGGGGCCCGTAGCGAGACCTAGTTCCAAAAAAATAGCTGGGCGTGGTGGCGCACGCCTGTCATCCCAGCTACCTGGGAAGCTGAGGCTGGGGATTGCTTGAGTCTGTGGTACCCCGGGCAAGGAGAGCCTGCAGTTCCACAGGCAAAAATAGCGAGACCTAGCCCCCAAAAAAGGGCTTTTCTAAGGAGATGATGTTTACGCTGACATCTAACGGGGCAAAATGAGGAGGCAGGGGTGCATCCCAGGCAGAGTGGAGGCATCTGTGAGGGCGTGGCCCAGGGCAGAGCACCCAGGGCACCAGGTGGGACTAGAGGGGGAGACTTGGGTGCAGTGCATGGGGCTGCCTCATCTGCCTTCAGGGTCTCGTCCTTGTGCTGGGAGCACAGGAGGTGTGGGAAGGGATTGCTGCAGGAGTGGCATTCAGGGAATCCTGGCAAGATATTTGAGTACTTAACCCAATGAAAGCAGTGAACCCAGGGGTCCCTTGGTGCTTCCTGTTAAGTGTCCCCAGAATCAGTAACCAAGCCAGGAAGCGTAGGAGAAATTGATAGAGCTGGGAGCAGGGCAGGGATGAGGGCAGGGGGGCAAGGTCTTGGTGTCACCTTCTCAACCCCATTCACATGACTCTCAGGTCCCTCAGATGTGCCTTTCCTGGGGGCTGCACCCCCACTCCCAGTCAGCCAGGCAAAGCTGTGCTTCCCAGCAGGAGGCTTCCCTGTGCTGCCTCTGCCCTGGTTATACCCCAGGTGCTGTGAGTCACCCACCTGCGTTGGTGAGTGAGGGGAAGAGGTGAGGATGTGAGGGCTGGGAGGCTGGGGAGGAGAGTGGGTGCATGGCAGGTGCCTGCTTTCTGGGGGAGGGGCCCCTCCCCCACAGCTCCTCCCCCAGTAGCCTCTTTAGAGAAATCCACATCCCATTCCCTGCAGGATGTCTCTTCCCTGCATCCCTCTCCCCCACCCTCCCTCTTCGCACAGCACCAGCAGCCTACTGCCTCCATCACCATGGCTACGCTTGCTGCTGCTCGATGTTCCACAATCAGCAGGAGTCAGAGCAGGGGGAGGGTGGCTGGTCTCATTAGTCTTCCTATTGAAGTGGCTTCTTTTAAAATCAGCTCATGGCTGCACATTGCAAATCCAAGACTAGCTGCTTACCTGGAGGACTCAACTTAAATAAATGCAAGAAGGGAACAACTAAACAGAACATACAGGCCAAGGGGGCTTCTTGCCACTATGAAAGGATGCACTGTAGCTTCCTTTTTTAGGCCTTGATGCCTAGTGATGTGTTGGACATGACTGAATGATGAACCAAGACTTAAGACCCACCCACTGGGGGACATGTAAGGCTTCAGTTGTTGAAGTGCATTGGGGCCTGTAGGGTAAGTGAATTAGTCAGGCTCTTTCCTCCATTAGCCTGTAACCAGCACCGGGGGTACTGTGTTTTCCCCGTGATTGTGCGATCCGGTGGGTGTGCGCATGTGTAAGTGTGCAGGCCTGGGCCTTGGAGAGAAGGGATAAAGGAGCTCAAAGAGAGTGTGATAGAGAAGTGGGAGTATGGGATGAGAGCATGAGAGAAAACACCAGAGAGCCCAGAGGAGTGTGAAAATTCCTGGGGTCTGGGGGATTCACCTGTCTCCCAGTTCCCCCTCACCTCTCCACCTTGGCTCTAGTCCTGGCCCTGCCTTGCCATGCCTGGTGTATCTGTGTAACTGCTAGAACCAATAAAGAACCTATACAGATTGGTGAGCCTGATACCTCCCCTACAATTGGCATCATGAACAGTATGCTTGCCCCTACATTTGGTGATGAGGATGGTTACATTACAGGCCAGACAGATTGAGATTGGAAGATTGACCATGGCACTTATCAAAGGGATGAAGTGGGACAAATTGCCAACCTTGCTGAGATCTACCTTAGAGGTTCTGGTGAAGATGAAAGGTAATTTATGCAGAGTGTTTGGCACATGGTAGGTGCTAAGAATATTTATCGTTATCAGGACAGACTTCTGAGACTCTGAGTATCTCCACAGGGTGTTTATTAATATGAGGAAAGCACAAAAGGTGGATTTTCCCAACACTGATGTGAGGGCTATTAGGACCACAAATTTCAAGATGCCACATAGAGCAATTTCCTCAAAAGTCTCTGACATAGCCGGGCATGGTGGCTCGTGCTTGTAAACTTCAGCCTATAAAGCGGCTGGGGTTAGGGATCGCAGTTCGAGTCCTGCTTGGGGCAAAACAGTGAGACCTAGTCCCAAAAAATACCTGGGCATGGTGGCATGTGCCTGTAATCCCAGCTACCTGGGAAGCTGAGGCTGGGGATTGCTTGAGTCCGTGGTACCCCAGGCAACATGAACCTGCTATTCCATGGGCAAAAATAGCAAGACGTAGTCTCAAAAAAAAAAAAAAAAGTCTCTGACATACTGAGAGACATATGTAACACTGAACCATAGTATGTGAAAATAATGGAAAGAAGATAGAATTAGTAGAGAGGGGAAAGTCCAAACTGAGAGCAGGGGGTAGGGAGGAAAGTATTGCATATATTAAAGGAAGCAAGTTGCTATGGCACACTGAATCTTGATGGGCCTCAAGAATTCCACCTGTTACTGTGGAAAAGGGGATATCTGGTCTGAAAATAGAGAGATTATTTAGAAGTAATTATAAGAGCCAGAGAGACTTGCAAGTTTCAACCACTCTTCTCCTACAGGAGATAGGAAATTCATTTTCTTGAAAAACTGAAACAGAGGGACATTGTTTTGATGATATTGGGTACAGAGGGTGGAGCTTGTATACTGAGTTTTCCTTGTCTCTTCTTTTTCAACCATGGGTGCTTGAGTTTGAAAGATTTTCTCCTGAAGAAACTGTTTCATACCAAGAAAAGACTCGTACCTAGTATTGTTATTTGGGGAGTCCTAGGGGAAAACCCATTGTCTGTTTGATCATCCTACTTAAATCCTATCCATGTACTCAGAACTTTGATCACCTCTTTAGGGCTTCATCCTGAAATGTGGTGAAGGAATGAGGAAAGCATTCAATAGGACAGACAAAAACACAAGCTCTGTGAAAGAAGCAGAGACAATAAAACCAAGCATGGTGGCTCGTGCCTGTAAGCTTCAGCCTATGAAGGATCATGGTTCAAGTCCCGCTCGGGGCAACATAGCGAGACCTAGTCCCAAAAAATATAGCTGGGCGTGGTGGCACACACCTGTGAACCTGCAGTTCCACAGGCAAAAATAGTGAGACCTAGTCTCAAAAAAAAAAAAAAAAAAAAAAAAAAAAAAAAAAAAAAAAAAAAAAAAAAAAAAAAAAAAAAAAAAAGTAAAAAAAAATTGAAAACAAATTGTATTTTATAACTACACAGGCAGAAGCAAAGACACTATAGCTTTAGGATATGATCTAAAAAAAAAAAAAAAGAACCAATAGAGCAAGAAAGATTTCCTAGAAATTAAAATTCTAAGGCTAAAATTTCAAAAATTTGGTTGTTCTATTGGAAGATATAATTAAGCAAGTTTCGCTGAAAACAAATGAAGAGAAAGACAATAAGGGAAAAAATAAGAAAATAATTAAAAAGAGACAACAGAGAAGTGGTGTGTAGGATAAATGAATTATTAGGGTTTTTACCGTTTCCACCATTAGCCTCTAAGACCAGCACCTGCGGTATTGAGTCCTCCCCATGATTGTGCATGTGCTTATCCCGCCCAATGGGTGTGCACATGTGTAAGTGGGCTCACCTGGCTAGGAGGGAGCTGACAAAAGGGCAGCATCGTTCTGGTGGGAAGAGAGAATATGGGGAAAACACCAGAGAGAACAACGTGAGAAGAATGCAAAAGAGAACGACTGAGAAAGAAGAAACCAGAGGAAGAGTGTGAAGATTCCTGGGGGGGTTGGGGAAGGTTCACCACCCTCCCAACCCCACCTTCCCTGATGCCAAGCCTGTCTGCTTGCCATGCAGTTGGCCCAGACTCTCTGCCTGGTATGCCTGTATCCCTGGTTTACAAGACAGCATTAAAGCCTGTAAAATTCACCAAGGGCTCTGACATTCTTTAATTATTTAACCTGCTAGAACCGATGAAGAATTTACCCAGATTGGGATGACTGCAAAACATGGTGATATGGAAATCATCAAAGAAAAGATATAAGAAGATGCCCCTTGATCGAAAGGGTACAAGTCTTGATTGAAATACTCAGCACCAGAGTTGAAAATGGAAATGAACTGAGAGACAGCATTGTGATACTGTTGAATTCTAGGAATTAGAGGCTCTTAAGAGTTTTCAAAGAGAAAACAAAGTGTTTGGTGGTAAAGGATCAAGAGTCAAAAAGCCTCAGCAGCAACAGGGGAAGTGAGATAACATTGGAAACTGTCTTCTCTGTCACAGAAATAATTGTTTTCAACCTACATTTCTAACCCAGTCAACAATCAAATAAATATGAGAGTAAAATAAAGACATTTTCAAACATGCAAAAAAAAGACAAAAGATTATCTGATGCACCCTTTCTTGGGAAACCACTGCTGCATGTTTTATCTCCAGGAGGGAGAACCAAGAAAGAGGAAGGCTGTGCTCCTACAAAGGAGAGGGACAGGGGGATTTCCAAGATGCTGGTAAAGTCCCAGGATGACTTGATGGGGGTTGTCTGGGAACCAGGAAGTTCAGTTCTATTAAAGCACTGAGGACTCCAGGAGGAATTCTCCAGGAAATTCTGGCGTTTGACAGCTATGAAATGTTAAAAAAAAATGTCTAAAAAACCAGTTTGTAGAGCTGTTGGAAATATGGAAAGACTTAGCGGTTTAGAGAAAAGAAAATGAATGCAAAATATGGAGGAATTATCATTTTTTGAGTGAAAAACTAATTCCAGTTCACTCCTTGACTTAGTCATGAACAATGTTAATTTTACATAATCGTAGTAATGAAAACACTGTATGTGGATCTAATAAAAAATTGGTAAACAATGATGTTGGAAGGATAGAAAGCACAGGATGGGGAGGGGTGAGGCATCTAAAATAGTCATTACTATAACGAAAAAATATTTGAAATAAGTAAATCAGGAGAGAGTCACATAAGTTATCTAAAAATATGAATGTGCAGATACCAAATAAAGCAATGAATATAACAAAAGCAAGCAAATCATTGCTTCTAGGAAACAAGAGGAAGATGAGGTAAGAAGTAGGTGAAGGCACTTTTATGTAGGACTTATTTTTTTGATTTCATAAAGCATAAATAAAAATTAGTCAAAAAAATAGCAAGGAGACTGGACTTGGATTAGTCCATTGGCATACACTTAGGGGGCTTTTCAAATTATAAAGTCAGCCAAGATGAAGTGTCAGACACATGCATAGATAGCATCATGAATATTTCTGGAACTACAACTGCCATTCCTACTAGAAGGAAAAGAACAACAGTAACTAGCAGTGAATACTATAGATTTTCCAGACACCCTGAAAAGTTTGGCACCATGTTATTCTCTGTTTTTCAAGAAAACACCAAAAACTCAGAAAGATTCAGGATTTAATGGTCGTCTTTGATATAATAAGTGGTAAGGGCATGATCTGCAGCCCTCTGACAGACTGTAGTTTCAAAGATGGATTCATACCTCATAATTTTTTCCTGCTACTCTATCAAAAGATGGACTCTATTTACCTGCCCCCTTGAATCTGAGCAGGTCTGTGACAGCTTTGATCAATATAACCCAGTGGAAGTGATACTGGGTGCCAACGCTAAGTCATAGAAGCCTTACGAATTTTACCTTGGTTTCATGGGTTATTCCCGCTGGGATACTCCCTCTTGGAAAGCAGCTGCCATATTGGCAGAGGCTAAGTCATATGTAGGAACCATATTGGCATTTTAGTCAACTTTTCAGCTCATCTAGCTTTATCCGCCAACCATGTCAGTGAACCGCCATGATGGTCACCCAGCCCAAGTCAACTTTCAACTCACTAACCATGTGAGACCCTAAAGGAGTCCCCCAATTGATATATCACAGAATGATGAGCCAGAATAAAAAGATTGTGGTTTTTTTTTTTTTTTTTTTGAAACTAGGTCTTGCTATTTTTGCCCGTGGAACTGCAGGATCTCGTTGCCCAGGGTACCACAGACTCAAGCAATCCCCAGCCTCAGCTTCCCAGGTAGCTGGGATTACAGGTGCACGCCACCACACCCAGCTATTTTTTTTTTTTTTTGGAACTAGGTCTCGCTACGGGCCCCAGGCGGGACTCGAACCATGATCCCTAGTCCCGGCCGCTTCATAGGCTGAAGCTTACAAGCACAAGCCACCTTGCCCGGCCTAAAAGATTGTTTTTGAAGACATTAAGTTTTGGAACAATTCGTTACATGGCAACTTTGTCTGACATCAAGAGCCCTATTTTTCCTTCAATATCACCTAATAAGTGCTTCTCAGCAGAGACATTATTTGAACTTTTGTGGACATTTTTTTATTTTGCAGGATGTCTGCACACTGTAAGACCCTCAGCATCGTTGACCCTGGTCCACAATTCTGATACCTCTCATCTCATACCATGGTGATAATTTAAAATAGCCTCCCATATCTCCAAATGAATTCTAAAATAACATCCCTGGGTGGGATCTCTAAGTGAACAAAGCCATCTTGAGATGGTCTTAAATGGAGTTCCATGGGTACAAAGAGAAAAGCAGGGCCACTCTGCTACCTGGAGAGAAAAGAAAGGGGAAGAACGCAGGGTAGTTACCAAAACCCAAGTGCAAGGAGTATCTGTAACCCCTTTGGATACCTAAATTCCTGGTCAACGCCTGTTTGGCCTTATGAACTCCCTAAGGCTTGCAGAGACTAGTGGTAACAAGGTCCCTGGGAAGAAGGGTATGGGAATGGTAAGACCACACGGCGCTGATGTGGAGGGAATTGAGAGACCACTTGTCTCACCCTGTCTCTTACCTGATGTACACTAAAGCCAATGGAGGATGTGCCCTCTGACTGCAGCCTAGGATCTCCTACTCCAAGTTCTAGGTTCTTTCTGCCACTCAAACAAGGCCACAATCGTGACTGATGTAAGATGGGAAAATGAGCACACTTTTTGGCATGCGGACTACAGTTGTTTGAGTTGACCTAACATGATGGCTGCTGTGTTCGTTTGCCAGCTCTGCCATAACAAAATACTGTCACAAAGTGACTGACTAAAACAACAGAAACTGTCTCAGTTCTGGAGGCTAGACACCCAAGATCCAGGTGTCAGTAGGGCTGGTTCCTTCTAAAGGTTGAGAGACCATCTGTTCCATATTCTCCTCTAGTGGCTGGTGGCTAACTGGCAATCTTTTGCATTCCTCTATCTTTATCTTCACATGGTGTTCTGTCTGTGTGGGTCTGTGTCCAGATTCCCTTTTTATAAGGACACCAGTCATACTGGATTAGGGCCACCCTATGTCAGTATGACCTCATCTTAATCTAACTTAATTTTGCAAGGATTCTAGTATTTCCAAATATGGTCACATTCTGAGGTACTGGAGGCTGGGACTTCAACATAGGAATTGATGGGGCGGGGGTGTGTGTGTGGAGAAACAATGGAACCCATAACCCACACATTTCATGTACTCATATGCTCTCTCTTTCCCACATGGTGTGTAACCTTGGATTTCCGAAGTCTGCATCTTGCTTTGACCCTTGACTTAATCCCTCATGCAGTGGATTCACTTGGAAACTCATGTTAACCCACCTGCTCCCAAGGATCTGTCTCTTTTCCTGAGACAGCATGTTACAGCCTGAGATCTGTTTTGGCAACTACAGAAAGTGTTTGATGGGGCCTCTAATCTGCTTCTGTGGACACACCTGGGACAGCTGTGACCTACCTGTGAGTCACATTTCGCGTTCAGATGGTTCCCGAAGAGAGTCACTGACTGAAAACACCTTGGAAGTGTAGCCACCTGGGAGATGAGGAGAATTCCTGCTTTAGAAACACCCTTATTTAGGACAGACAATGGTATGAGAGAGAATATAGGGAGATCCTGACGTCACTGGAAATCCAGGGAAATTCAGTCATTAATTTATTCATTCATACATTCTTTCAACACTTTCTCAGTCATCACCTCCATGTACCAGGCTCTGTGATACTTAAAATCTAGTGGGGAAGAAGAGTGAATGAGAAATTTCTGATTTTGATCAAAGATGCGAATGAAACAGTGTGCAATAAGGACACCAACATTTTTTAAAATGAGTTATACTTGATAAAAAACCTTTTATCCATGTACTACATGGTAGTTCAATATTTGTAAACAGGGGATCAACTTCAAAAGGGGTAACAGGCGGGCTGAGACCCTACAAATCTGGCGAGGGCATTTCTAGATGGATGGACAGCTCGTGCAAAGGCCCCGAGTCAGTGATAATCTTGATGTGTTTAAAGAACTATAAAGAAGCAGGTGTGAGGGGTCGAAGAGGAGGTTGGAGGGCAGGATGCAGGCCAGGTAATTTTGGGCTTTGTGCACCAGTGTGGGGAGCTCAGATTCCAAGCAGATACTCTGCCAAGCTGCTGAGGAATTTGAAGCAGGAACAGTATCATGATTTGATGTCTGTGTTGTTGTTTTTTAAATCATGCTCCTCACCTATCAGATTGACTAAGATGAAAGTTTTGAAAGCATACGGTGTTAGCAAAGGTGTGAGACACAGACAAACTTATATACTGCTAGTGGAGTTTAAATTCACATAAACTCTAAGGGGAGCAAGTTGGCATTATTTTTCAGAATCAAAAATACACAATTTTGACCCAGCAACTTTACTTCCATGAGTTTATTCTACTGACATATGCTTCAACATCAAGCATCACAGCATTGTATATGATTTGCAAAAGACTGAAAAAGACCAAAATATCAGTAAATGACTAAGCCAACAATGTTAACAAATCAGGGCTTGAACGAGTACGTGCTAGATATCACTAATGCCACTGTGGCAATGTGCCGATGTGGGGATCAGTCTCTGAGATACAGTCAACTTAGAAAAGCAAGGTTCACAGTCTATCTCACATATGCAAAATGGAATGTGTGTGCACTTGTGCATCAGCATGAATCCTCCAGGAAGCAAACACCAAAATGGAATTAGAAATGCAAGTGATTAATGTGGGAAACAATTTTAAAGGGTAAAGGGGAGAGAATGAGTTGAAACTGAGGCAGAGAAGCTTTCAGACCCAAGCGTCCACCTAGGGCCTATGAAAGGAGAGGGTAAAGGTTGAAGGATCAAGTAAGAAGTCTCAGACTTCAGTGCAGCTCTGAGAAAATCTCAGGCACACAGCTCCCACTATCCCTTAACACAGTCTTGTGTTGGGTTCAGCTGGCCTGGCTCAAGTAGCCCTTCTGTGCTCTGTCACTGACTGGAACCAAGTAGGGCGAGTATGGCCTTGGTGTGCTCTCACTGTGGAAGGTCCTGAAGTGCAGCAGATGGGGGCTGTGAGCTGATGACACCCCTCATAGTAGGTCCTCCAAAGCTGCCACAGATGGATATGCATGAATATCGTGAATGCATATAAATAAACTGGGCAACACTGGTTACCCACCTCCCCAGGGCAAGGGAACTTGTGGCCAGATCACAAAAGAGTAAGAGAAAGGCTTCTTACTTTTTTTTTTTTTTTTTAAATTCAGGGGCATGTTGTGCATTCACAGTATCATGTAACCATTCCTTGTCTATTCAAACATTTCATTACCTCAAAAGGAAACTTCCTATCCATTAAAGGGTTGCTCCTTTTCATTCTCCCCTCTCTCCCATCCCCAGCTCCTAGCAACCACCACCCTACTCCTCTTCTCTATGATTTTACTCACTGTGGATATTTCATATAAATGGAACCATCCAATATATCACCTTTGTTGTCTGGCTTTCACTTATCATAATGTTTTCGAGATTCATCTAAGTTGTAGTCTATATCAGTCCTTCATTATTTTTTTAGTTAAATAACAGCCCATTTAATATATATGCCATAATTTCTTTATCCATTCATATGTTGAGGGACATTGGGGTTATTTCCACCTTGTTTCTGTCTATTGTGTTTAGTGCTGCTGTGAACATGTGTGTACAGGTATTTGTATATCAGTTTTCAATTCTTTGGGGCATATATATAGGTGTAGAATTTGTTGGGTCACATGGTACCTTAACGTTTAATTTTTGAGGAGTTAAGGTGGGACAGAGGGGGAATGATCAGGGAGGGTGGGGGAGGGGTGAATCCCAGGAATTACAAAGATGTGAAATTTATATTTAAATAAATTATTTGATGTTTAAAAAAACAAAACAAAACTATTTTTGTTATTGTTTGCCATTTTATATTCCATTCCCTATATCATCAACAGTATTACAAGTACATCCTTACCAACATGCTGAAAGTTTCCCATTTTTCTGCTAGCACCCATTCAGATAGGAGGTGGTATGATTTGAATTAGGCTCAGAACTGGTGGGTGCAGCAGAGATAGAAGAGGGTAAATGTGAGATGAGAAAACTGGACTGGTTATAGGGGTGTAAGAGAGAAAGGAGTGACTGGCAGCTAGATGGGCAGAGGTGATATTTGCCTAGAGAAAGGGGCAAGCCTGGGGTGGGGTGCGAGAGTGAGGGCTCTGAGGGTTTCGTTCTGAAAACGTCGATGAGTCATCCAAGACCAGGTGCTGTACGAGGCAACATCTGTGCGTCTGGCATTTAGATTTCCTACTTGATCCTTTCCCTCTCAAAATACTGCCACCATCTGTGAGGGACAGTTGGCCATTCTCAGGTGGCAAGAAGTGAGAGCACACCTGGGAGGGGAGAAGTGAGTGCGGGAGGCTCCAGAGGTGGTACTGGATGGAGATGCCATGAGGGTTTAAGCCTGAGCACTGGATAACTTGATTTGCATCATAAAAGGAGCTCTCTGGTGGCAACCTGACCGATCAGAGGGTGGCAAGGTGGAGACAGCTGCAAAGTGGCTGCTGCAATGAAGGAGCTGCACTAATGGGGATGGAGAGGAGGGTACAGCTCCAAGTGGATGGGATGTGGGGGTGGGGAGGGGAGGATGAGCTGAGAATAACTTCAACCTTCTGGCTTGAATAGCTGCATGGGTGGTGAGGCCATTTCCCAAAAGCAAGTGGAGGAGGAGGTATAAGGAGGAGGCAACTCTTTAATTAACTTGAACTTGATTCTGTTCTCAGAGGTAGATCTAGTCTGGTAAGAAAACTCACAGTCTGTCTCGCCTTGCAGCACATGCTGCTCATGCCAGGTGCTTCAGGAGGGTCTAATGCCATCCCTGTCAACTTTGACTCCTCTCCTTGGCTTCACATAAGATCTGTCAGCAAGACCTAAAAATCCTGCTGTCAAACTATCTCACTTCTGTCCTCACTTTTCTATTCTGAGGGGGCCCCAAGATGGCTGGAGGGGGCCAGGACTTCTCTGGAGCTCTGAGGACAGTCTCCAGCTTATAAGAGGAATCTGGCCGCAGGAGAGGCTGCTGTTCCTCAGTGCTGCTGCTGCTGCTGCTGCTGCTGCTGCAAACTGCCTGTCCAGTCTTCACCATGAACAGTTTTCCTGTAGTTGCATGAGGGTCAGCCCTCCATCTCCCCATATAGCTGATGCTGGCCAAACCCACGGTCAGAAGTTAGCAGAAATGCCTCTGAAGCTTGGGACTAGGAAAGTCCTTTGATAGGTGACTGGCCACTGGTCATGCAGAAAAGTCTGACTAGGCAGGGAATGACTGACGTGGTGAGATCTTGGCTCTGAGACCTGCTACCCTTCCACAGAACCAGACACTACCTTAGTGCCTGCCCCAAATTGCAGTTATGGATTATGTGAGGTCTG
>PVHY01008239.1:40863-62854 GCA_004024945.1 Uropsilus gracilis
TGTGTTAGGTTGTATTAGGCAAGGGATTTCTGTCTCTGGAATGGAGGTTACATTTTGGTGAATGGGAGGTTGAGGAGGAATATTTTCCTGCCCATCTGGATCCACTGACCAAACTGATTATAAACTAAAAGGTGTGAGAGTGGATAAGTGTGTATGATAGAAGATGTGTGAGTGTGTGAGGAGCGAGCCAAGATAGCAGGAAGGCACCCTGCCAAGGTCTGAATGACAGAAAATAATCAGAAAAGAGGATGGGATGGGTCAAGGCCATCACTCAAACATACTGCTTTGCCTCTCTTTTGGTCACATTTGGAAGCTGGGCTGGTGGCCTACATTGTCCTTAGAACCCCACCAGAGGGGAGGAGGGAATAGGCTGCCTCCTCATCAGTTTAACTCACAGTTGTAACTAGTCAGTCTGCTGACAGGTATTTTGGTTTTTGGTCCAAGGAAGCTTTTATTGGATATTAGGGTGAAAAGCACAATTATTAACATAATCAAAACCACAGCATGGGAAGTGTGGGAATTCATTTTTATTGTAGCAGCATTAGTATATTCCTGAAGCCAGAAAATATAATTTCACACACAAAAAAGCGGAGACTTCTGAGACTGTCTGAAGATATTGTGTTTGTGCTTATTGTGTGTGTGTGTGAGAGAGAGAGAGAGAGAGAGAGAGAGAGAGAGAGAGAGAGAGAGAGAGAGAGAGAGAGCTTGTTTTTGCTGTTGCTTTTGCTCTTTGCCTTGCAGGGGAGAGTGATCCCTGGCAGATGGGGAGTGAGCCTCCCCCAGCTCCTCTAGAGTTCAGGCTCCAGCTCTGGGTCACTGGCCCTTCTGGCGTACCCAGCATGGCAGAGTTCACATTCTGGGCCTGTAGGAGGTACTGATGTAGGTGTAACTCAGAAAAGGGCTGGATGATGGCACTGGTTCTTTGGTGCATACCAACATAAATTCTGCATATGAATGTATCCCCAAAAGGTGAGATACCTTGTTGAAGAATGATTGTGATGGGGGGGGCCGCCCAATGGACTGTGCTGGAAGGCTATTGACGCTCTGTTGGTGAGTGTGAGGTGGTGATATACATCTAAAGAGGTGTGAACCTCTTCTCCTATAACATATATAGCATTGTAAATTAATGTTAAATAAATACTTGTGTTTAATTATTAACGAAATGCTTATTGATAATTATTTACATTTAATACATTAAAATTTTTAAAAACAAAACAAGTTTGTATTTAAAAAGGAATGGTTGTGAAAGTAAGTGTGTGCAAGTAATGTAAGAACTAAATTCCCCTCTTCTATGGTAGGAAGTTAAGACATGCTTAAAATGGGAAAAATAAAGAAATACACTACTTAGAAATATGGAGGACAATACCAGAAAAATATCTGAAGGTGTTGAAAGTACTTTCCTCTCAAAAGTGGAACTCAAAGGTAAGCAAGAGGATGGGGTGAAGGAACCTCAGCTTTTTTTTACAAGTTTGTAGTATGTTTTGATATTAAAATATGATATACATATTATCCTGATCAAAATTAAACATACAGGATATAACATCACTTATAGATGGGGCATAAAGAAAACAAATGAATAAGCTAAATGAAACAAAAAATTAACTTTGAGGCTATAAAAATACACTTATAATTAACATTAAAGAAAATTCCAATAGCAGTTTATTTACTTGCCCTTTTTTTCCTCATAAAACTATAACCTAGAAAAGAAAGCTAATACTTTGGGGGCATTTTTTGCACTTTGATATACAATTTTATTTCTTTCTCTTCTCTGTTATTATTAAATAGCTTTTATCACCCCAAATAGCACATAATCCTCAGTCTAATATTTGACTTTGAAATTAAGTTTACAGTGATATCTGTCCACACTAAGGTCATAAATTATATTGTGGAAAGCCAGCTGGTGAAAAATTTAAATGCTACCCCAGCTGTCATTTCCAGGTTAAAGGTTTGCTTTCCTGTTTCTCTGATGCAACGTCCTGATTACAGACATACTGTTCCTTCTCTCTTACCTTGCTCTCATCTGCCTTCCCATACCTTGCCTGGAAATGCCCGTGACATTCAGAGGTCTGAACCCTCCCATCCCCTTCCAGTCACTAACCTGATAGTTGCTAAACATCCCAGAATGCTCAATACTGTTTTATCCCTCTAGGCTAGAGAAAATGCTAGAAGTAGTCCCTAAACTTAAAATCTCCAAGAGAGGTCATAGACCAAAAAATCATTGTGAACAAAATAGAATGAAGAGAGCAATCATGAGATGCTGGAAGACGGGGATAGATACCAGGCATGGTGGGGGCCAAATAGGGTTCCAGGCAGGAGGTGAAACTTGGCCAGTGTACTTGGAGGTCATGATCAACTTATTGAAACAAAACTGTATCCCTCAACTCCAGTCCTGGCACCTCTCCCCTCAAGTTCCTCATACCCTCTGATGGGCTAAGGTTGTAGTTTGGATCTACCTCTGAGGCTTCAACCTTGCTTGGCTGACATCTTGCAACTATTTGTTTACCCCTCTAAACCATTGCTCTCAGGCTGTGTATTTTGGCAACTCTAGCCCCCAGTGCAGCCCAAGGGCTTAATAATGTGAGAGGACAAAAAGGTTAATACTGTTTAACTCAAGGAGGAAAGTGACCGCTGGAAGTGGGTCTCCCTGGCCCCTTCTCCCACCTGCTGAGTTTGCATCTGCTTTGAGGGCACAGAAGGTTGGTGGGAGAGCAGGTCAGACAGTCAGGCAACAGAGAGTTCTGCCTGGAGGCTGTCTTCAGGGATAGGCTGTGTCTGGTACATGGAGGACTCCCAGATAATCTACGTGCCACACACAGCCCCCACGGCCTGTAAAGGTCCCGGAGATCATCTCATGATTTCTTGAAAACGCCTTTGCAAACCAGCAGTGGAGGTGGGCCTTGATGGGGACTGGCTCCAAGTGTGGCCAGCAAGGACCCATCTCTCGGCTCTGCAGGTCCTAAGTCCCACCCCTCCCATGCCTGGCACCTGCAGAGGCCAAGAGTGGGGCCACTGGACCTGGAGACCCTCTGGCTACCCTGGAGACACTGCCAAGCACAGCAGCTTCACACTGTTCCCTGGAGTGGCCCAGACAATGCAGGTGCCTGACACTCAGGTGCTACCTCCGCCAGTTATTACTTCACCTCTTCGCTTGTTAAAGGCTCCTTATCACACCTCCCTCATGGGGTTTCCACAGGGCCAGCCTGAGACAATGCATGAACCCAGCAAACAGCGCCTGGCACAACCAACTGCCCTCAGTGGTTAAACCCTGGTGTCCTGGTCATCATGATTACTGCTATCCCCTCCCTCACCACAGCCCAGCTCTCACGTGTGTGAGCACACAGCAGCAGCCAGAAAATTGACAGAAGTTCTAACCATGACTTGCATTTTTTATGATTCTGTTTTTCTCTTGACCCAATTTGAAAAAAAAAAAAAAAAAAAGGCTTCTGCTGCTCCCTTCCCTCTTGGGCCCAGGGGTTGTGCTAGTTAGACTGGCTGCGGGTGGAGTCTGGGCTGGCTCAAGGCAACCTCTGAACAGAGCCATACCAAGGTCAGGGCGACGGTCAGCCTCATCCTCTGAGGGGTAGGAGCTGGGCAAGCAATCATCATAGGCAACCCTCTTCCCCTGGCAGCTTTTGGTGCACTTCTTCACCACCACTGGTGCCTTCTGGGAGCTCTCTGTGTTGCTCTTAGAAATCATGTGTGCCCTTGGGCTGAGCACGGTGGCTCGTGACTGTAAGCTTCAACCTATGAAGCAGCCAGGGCTAGGAATCGCGGTTCGAGTCCCACTTGGGGCACTTAGTGAGCCCTAGTTCCAAAAAAATAGCTGGGCGTGGTGGCGCACTCCTGTAATCCCAGCTACCTGGGAGGCTGGGGATTGCTTGAGTCTGTGGTACCCCGGGCAATGAGAGCCTGTGGTTCCACAGGCAAAAATAGCGAGACCTAGTCTCAAAAAACAAAACAACAACAACAAAAAAGGAATCATGTGTGCCCAGTCTCGGCCCCTCCCCCTCCCCCGCTGAGTTCTGATCCCACTGATCTGGCATGGGGTCCAGCCACTGGTATTTTTAAAAACTCCCCTTCTGATGGTAACAGCAGCCAGAGTTGAGATGTTCTGGCCTAGGGGGACAGACTGCTGAGTTAACCCCTTCTTTTCAGGCCCTCATGGACAAGCCGTTCATTACAGGAGAGGAGTGAGGGCTGGGCAGTTCAGGCAGTGTGGGCCTCTGGCTTGTCCACTGCCCAACGTGGGCAGCTCACTTAGCATCCTTGAGCCTATACAATGGAGGAGGTAACAAAAGTTCCTCTCACCCCACTGGAGTGAGCTGTAGATGGGTTGAGGCAGTGGTTAGCCTGATGCTTGAAATGCCACTATGTTAATGACTTTTAAAAAATTTATTTTATTTTATTTTTAAGAGGCTAGATCTCGCTGTGTTGCCCAGGATTGTCTCGAACCTGCAGACTCAAGTGAGCCTCAGCCTCCCAGGTAACTGGGATTACAGGTGCATGCCACCACACCCAGCCCTGTTAGTAACTATTAATACTAATTATTACTATTGCTGGGAGAAAATGTTGATGTTTTCTGTCTAATGTTGCAAGATAGGAAAACCTTGGGGTTGTTGAGGCACTCCTCTAGTGGGTTCTGCTCCTTGCCACCTGAACAATGCCACCCGAAGCTGGTTCTTTTCTTCCTCCTATACCTACAAGTCCCAGGAAAATTGTCCCTGACTTTTTTGTCCCTGATGGTCACAGGAATGTAGCTCCATTACGTACCATTTTCCAGGGACTAGCTCAGTTAACACTTGCTTGGTCCTCATGATGATTCCATGTCTCTTTCGCAGCTTAAGTGATGAATGGAGCTGTATTGCTGGGTGCGGCGGGTACAGACAAGCCCCACAGACAGATGGCTTAGGTGGTGACTCTTGCTTTTCAAGGCTGACATCTCTCTCACATGTGCACATGCTGCCAGTGCCTCTTGGTGACACCTAGCACCCATGTGACAGTCAGGCTAAAATAAACTCTCATTTCCCCTCTGGGGAGGGTGCTGTACCTCAGAGGCTGTCTAGGGGGATAGGAGTGCATGAGGGTCCAGGCTTGGGCTCACAGGAACAGGAACACCAGGAAACGCAGGTCTCCTCTTTCCAGGACCCATTGTCTCCTGGTATCCTTAATGCGAGCAGACAGATGCCAAGGACAGGCTGCTGACTGGACAGCTCCCTTCTGGGCACTGCTCTCCTTAGTTCTGTAGAGAGACAGGCAGAAGAGGTCAGAGGTCACTGTCTGAAGAAGGAAGAGGTACCTTGTGGTACTAAATTGAATCCAGGGAGCTGGTGTGAGTGTGTCAGACAGGACAAGAATGGAGACTAAGGAGGAAAATGGGGTGACAGTGAGGCCCTCAGGCTGTTTCTAAGGCCCATCTTTATTCCTAAAACAATGAGAAGCTACAGAGGGTTGTGGCAGGGGGGAGGCTATGTTCAGATTTGTTTTATACTGGTTTCAAATCTTATTGTCCCTTTATTCTTTCCAAGAAAGAATGAGACAGCTTTCCTGAGACAGCCGGCATCACAGGTCAGGCCATGTGCCGAGTGCTCTACCTGAATCAGTTCCCTCTTCCATGGGCACCGGTAGCATATCCAGAAGGATAACAGTGCCCTATTTCCCACTCCAGGTCTCCCCTGCCCTCCTGCAATGGAAAGGGGATGTTCTTATTCTTCTAGTTGTTGGAGGGTTATTGCTGCAAAATTCATTTTAATAGAATTAGATATCAGAATCTGACAGAATCAGTCACCTCTTTTTTTTTTTTGAGACTAGGTCTCGCTATTTTTGCCCGTGGAACTGCAGGCTCACATTGCCCGGGGTACCACCCCCAGCCTCAGCTTCCCAGGTAGATGGGATTACAGGCGTGCGCCACCATGCCCAGGTATTTTTTTGGGACTAGGTCTCGTTTCCCCAGCATAACTCGAACCGTGATCCCTGGTCCTGGCCGTGGCTTCCTAGGCTGCCACCGACAGGGATGCGCCACCATGCCCACCTCAATCACCTCTTCTGATGTCACAGCTAAAGTACTTAGTACCTTAAGAACCAGAAAGGGCCCTGATAGTCAGCTTGTACAAACTCTTACCTGCTGTTTGAACTCACTCTTCTAAAAGCCAGTCCAACCAGTACTTGGATATTTACTGCAGCACTATTTACAATAGCCAGGATATGGAAGCAACCTAAATGCCCCAACTCATCAAATGGGTCAGAAAGTTGTGGTCAATGTACACAATGGAATATTATTCACCAATCAAAAAAGACAAACTTATGTCATTTGCAGCAACATGAATGGAGCTAGAGGGAATCATGTTAGCAGCTAATTTCTGCAAATTAGCAGCTAATTTCTGCTAACATGATTCCCTCTAGCTCCATCCATGTTGCTGCAAATGACATAAGAGAAATACTGGATGGTCTCACTTATATGAGGGATGTAGGGAAAACAGATGAACAAATGGACAATAACTTAAAACTGTCAACTGAACTGAAGCATAGAGCAAGAGAGGGGAAGGAGGAAAACTTGGGAGAGGGATGGGCACAAGAGATTAAGATGGTTCATGGGTGTTAAGGTGGTGGGAGAACTTTGGAATAGATGATGATGTAAATATATATATATGTACAATCAAGTTTTTAAAAAATTATTTTAAAAATATCAATCACTCTAGAAAGAAAATGAAAATTTAAAAAGCTTGTTCGGGCACAAGGAAGCCAATAGAACACATTCCTCTGGTTTGATGTCTCAGATAGAATGGCCCTAAAAATTTCCTAATCCTTCCACCCTCAAGTGAACTACTCCCAGAATGGCAGACCTTCCTCTTCTATGGCAGACAGCAGAAACTGTCTGGGTGGCAGACCTCAAGGATGAGTGGGCAGGAGGGGCTGAGCTAGAAATGTGCAAATGCATCAAACAGCCAAGTCACCACCCCAACCTGGAGAGCAATGAGTGAGGGATAAAGTGCAGAAACAACTACTGAGGAATCAGACCATAGTCAGGAAGGGGTAATGAATGGTATCCTGTGGTACCCACCCTTTGTTGAGAAATGACTGAGACATCTGGCATCTGATGGGCATTGTCCTCATCCTAATGACAATTGAGTGCAAAGATGAGGACTGAAGCCTAGGCTGGCACATCTGGGGTTTGAGCCTGGTCTGCCATCTTACAGAGCCCATACTGCTCAGTGATAGGATCATCCCTTTCCCAGGTGCAGACTGGGCTTAACCTGTCTGAAGAGCAGGAACCTGAAAAGAGGTATTGTTCTATTATTCAAATGTTTGGTCTGGTTTTACGGTCCAGCCTTTCAGTTACAACTGGCTCAATGCATTCCAGCATCTGACTGCTAACATGACACTTTGGGGGTGATGTACAGAAGCATTCCTTTGTCTGTTTATATCCAAGTGTAAATTACACTAGGAAGTCACACTGAAGCAGGTTAGGTACCTGGCTAGTATCATGTTACAGGTCCTACATTGCTTGCAGCCACAAAAATAAATGATTTTGAATCTTCAAATATGATGCTGCAGTGGGTCTGGAAAGTAGTGAATTGTATCATTTGAGAGTGTCCAGTTACTGTGAAGGGGGCCAGGGCTGTGACTCTGGTACTTTCTGCTCATGCAGGCAGAGTAGACTGGCAGCATCTTCAGTCTGAACAAAGCTAATGAGGAATCCTGTGTATGAGTGTGTGTATGAGTAAGTGTGTGTGTGTGTGTGTGTTGAACTAGGAGGAGGGAGGAGGAGACTGAGTATCCAGGAGAGCCTCCAGGTGCCCTTCCCTAACTTCAATAATTACCACTCTGCTTTGATTGATTGCATATTGGGGGCTGTATGCTGGAAAAGGGAAGTTTGAAAGTTGCTGCTAGAGAAGAATTCTGGGTTAATGAAGACATTTGAACAGAAAAGTCACATGTAAAGATTTGTATCTGAGAAATGTTCTGTTTGCCAGGTGGAGGATGGACTTGAGAGGCAAACAAGAGTGGAGGCAGTAAGTCACCCAAGAGGTGTTTGCAGCGTGAATGCTGCTGGTGCTAAAGCAGTGGTACAGAGAAGGGCCAGGGCAGGGGTGTCATTGGGAGACAAAATCAGAACCTGATAGCTCCTGGAATATGCTAGATGAGAAAAGGAGTCATTGTGCATAATTTGTAGGTTCTGGTGTGGGAGGGATATGGTGGTGGGAACGCAGAGTTGGAGAGCACAGTAGGGGACATTCTAGAAATTGCAATGAGCTGAGTACTGGACATGTGGTGTGACTGCGCTGGCATTCCACACACAGGAGGTAAATTAACAGCTGCCTTTTCAGGTCCAGACCTCGGTGAAGAGCTCTAGGTTCAGAGGTTTCAATATATAAATGCCATTTATAGCTACATGAATGACTGAAGTAACCTGGGCAGGGGGTAGAAGGTCAGTACAACTAGAAAAAGGAAAATAACTCAGAAATGAGCACAGAGAAAGCCCAACATTAAGAGGGGAGTGTGAGGTAAATGAGTTTTCAGGGTTGTTGCCAACATGGTCAGCACCTGTGGTGTTGTGCTCTCCCTATGATTGTACACACCTGGGCCCAGTGGGCGTGCACATTCATAAGTGGGCACACCTGGGCCTGGGAGGCAGCTCTAAAAGGGCTGCAGTCAGCCTGGGATGAGGGTTGAGGGTGGGAGTAGTAGAGAGAGCAGGGAGAGAGCACATGAGGAGAAAGGAGTGAGAACTCAAGAGAGAAACTTAATGGCTGTTTGTTCACTGTTTGTTATTAAAAGTTCTACAAGGATAACATTCTTTATCTGCTATAACCGATGATGAACCTACTCAGATTGGGGTGGTTACCTGACAGGGAGTCAGAAAAACTATAGCCAGAAAAAGAAACATCATGATGGTTATTATGTGCTGATGAGCAGCTAGACTCAAGGGTCTGAAGTTCAACTGCTAGCACTAGGTTCAGATTTGTGATGCATCAGCACCTAGGACGTCACTGACATGATGGGACAGGATGGGAGTGAGGTCAACATTTATCTTTAGAGACATGAATGTGTCAGGGGAAGGGGAGGAAAAGAAGATGTACAGTGAGATGGTGAAACCAGTCAGAGGAGAAGAATGAGGACAGTGCTGTCTCAGAAATGAATCCGTCAGGGGACTTTTGGCTGACTGGAATCACCTTAGGTAGGCAACTTCACTAACTCCCCAACCTGGGTTGGTGCACCTTGCCCAGGAGCTCACAGCAATAAACTCTTCTTAATTCTAAAAAAAAAAAAAATCACCTTAGGTAATAAGAACATTCATTCTTTCACAAGAGGTCCAGGGGTAGGCAGTTCAGGATTGATTCAATGCCTCAATATGTTGCATTTCTCCTGAGCTTTTCCTCATGGTTGCAAGATGGTTGCAGAACTCCAAACAGCAATCTTTCACCAATAGTGTGACTTTTATTTATTTATTTATTTATTTTGAGACTAGATCTCACTTTTTTTTTTTTTGAGACTAGGTCTCACTATTTTTGACTGTGGAACCAGAACGCAGGCTCATGTTGCCTGAGGTACCATAGACTCAAGCAATTCCCAGCCTCAGCTTCCCAGGTTGCTGGAATTACAGGTGTGTACCACCACGCCCAGCTATTTTTTGGGACTAGGTCTTGCTATGTTGCCCTGAGCGGGACTCAAACCATGATCCCTAGCCCCAGCTGCTTCATAGGCTGAAGCTTACAGGCACACGCCACCATGCCCAGCTTGGTCTCACTATTTTTGCCCATGGAACCGCAGGCTCATGTTGCCTGGAGTACCACAGACTCAAGCAATCCCCAACCTCAGCTTCCCAGGTAGCTGGGATTACAGGCCTGTGCCACCACACCCAGCTATTTTTGGAACTAGGTCTCGCTATGTTACCCTGGGCAGGACTTGAACTGCGATCCCCAGTCTCAGCTGTCCATAGGCTGGCACTTACAGATATGTGCCATTGTACCTGGCTAGTGTGGCTTTAAAAAAAAAAAGTTCCTCCCTTTTTATCAGGAAAGTAAATCTTTTCCAGAAGCTTTCCTTGGTTGTCTCTCCTTAAGATTTCATTACCCTGTCCTAGCTACAAGGAGACTGACAGCATGAAAATTAGCCTTTCAGTCTTATGTGGAAACTAAGCTTTCACAGAGAGAAGGTGGGCAAAAGGCCAGCAATCAGAGGGTGACTAACGAGGCTTGCCTCCAGAGTCCATAGAGTATAGAGTTTCTAGAAGGAGGGGATGGTGAACAGTTCCTGCTAGAGCATGTGGTCCAGAGCTGTGGACAGAGGTGATTTAACATGCGGTGTAGGGAATGTTTATTCTATCCCAGTGCTAGTACAACTGGGGAAGGACCAAAACCAGATCACAAGTGAATTGAGGACTGAGTGGTGAAAAGAAGTGGAATGGAGAGTGTAGACCAGTAGTTCTCAGAGTGGTGGGGTGGGAGGGGAGTGGGAAGCTGTCCTCTGGGGAACATTTGGCAAGGTCTAGAGATATTTTTCTTTGTTAAAATTGGGAGGTGTCAACAACTATCACAACTGGTGGGGGCTGTCACAACTGTCACTACTGGCATCTAGAGTCCTTTGGCATCTTTCCAGATTGAAAGGACTGCATCTCTAGCGGGCAGAGGCCAAGAATGCTGATTAGCATCCCACAGTGCTGGTATGGACTGAATGTTTGTGTTCCTCCAAACTCATATGTTGACCGCCCTGTACTGAGTATAAGAGTATTTAGAAAGGGGCTTCGGGGAGGTATTAGGTTTAGATGAGATCACGAGGGTGGAGCCCTGGCCAGATGGGATTCATGTCTTTATTTTTTGTTTGTTTTTTATTTTGAGACTAGGTCTCGCTATTTTTGCCTGTGGAACCGCAGGTTCACATTGCCTGGGGTACCACAGACTCAAGCAATCCCCAGCCTCAGCTTCCCAGGTAGCTGGGATTACAGGCGTGTGCCACCATGCTCAGCTATTTTTTTGGAACTAGGTCTTGCTAGTTTGCCCCGAGCGGGAGTTGAACCGTGATCCCTAGCCCCAGCTGCTTCATAGGCTGAAGCTTACAGGTATGAGCCACTGTGCTCAGCTGGATTCATGTCTTTAGAAGGAAGCTTTGCATTGTCTGCATACCCAGAGGACTGGCCAAGTGAGGATGCAGTGAGGAAATGGCTGTCTGCACACCAGGAAGAGATACCTCACTTGAAATAGGCCTCTGCCAGACCTTGATTGATCTTCCAGCCTCCGGAACTGTGAGAAGTAAATTTCTGTGGTTTAAGGCATCTAGTCTATAATATTTTGCGTTAGTAGCCTGAACAAACAGACAAGTACACAAGATAATTATCTGGCCCCAAATGTTAGTAGTGCTGAGGTTGCAACTCCTGGGGTAGAATAACCCTCCAACAGTCAGACTGAATGGGGAAGCAGAGCAGAAAACGCAGTGGCAAGGAAGGTGAGGGCATGTTCATGGGCTGGAGGAGTGAAGACAGAGAGAAGGGCTAGAAAGTCTGGAGAGTGCTGATTATGTGTGGAGGCACATCCCCAGAGAACCAGGAGGGGTGGGTTAAGACGTAGATGGAGGGGAGGCCTCAAGCAGGAAGACCTGCCTCCCAAGGTGAAGAGGAAAAGATACAAAGGTAAGGAGGCTGACAAGCTTGCAGGTCTGAAGCTGGCACGAAGGGTTATTCCTACTGCAGCTTGAGCAAGAGGAAGATTATCTGCTGGTTATGTGAGGGTCAAGGATAAAGGAAAGGAACAGCTTGAAAGTATCATTGAGGGGAGTAACGAGAAGACAGACCAGTGTGGGAAAGGACCACGGGCTTGTGGAGTGCCAGACGGAGGCCCCAGTCCTCGTGGCTATGACTTTCTCCAAAATACTCAGCCTCCAGCAGAAGGTGCACCGTGGAATGAACGGGTGGGTCAGTAACTGGGTGAGCAAAATGAAAAGGGACTCAGAGAAGAAAGTAGGTTCAGGTGATCGACCCTGTAAAACTAGGCCCTGGACAAGTCATTTAGCTTCTGAGGACCTGTTTGCTCCCGGGAAAAAGGACTTTGATGAGCCCATTTTCTCTCTCTTACCTCATGGGGTGGTTGTGAGGTTCAAGTGAGAGTTTCACTAAAGGAGCTTTGTAAACTATGCCTCCCTCACTAAACACTCACTATTATTAGTCCTTGCTAGAGGCCTACCACCCTCCTCCGCTCATGAGATAGGTGGACAGTGGGATAAACCCAGGACACACAGCAAGCCCCTCTGGCTGCACACGACTCTGCTTCCCATTCCCTCAGGGGCCTGTCTCTTTCTTTTGGGGTCCTTGTGCACGGTCCTTTGGTGAGCACCTGGAGGAGAGGATGACTGCATTGACACCTGCTGTGTCATTTAATAAGAGCTTAGCTAGAGCCAGGGGGAGCCATGCAATGGAAAGAGAAGTGAGGGAAAAAAGAGGCAGGAAATCAAGAGTAGCTGGAGATCCAAGTTGGTAAAGAGTTGGAACCAGACTAAGATGGGGAAGTCAGGCCGGGTGGGTGTTGGATGAGTTTCTTCCACCTGGTATGGGGGTGTGTTCTCTTGCCTCAGATTTGACAGTTTAGGTGACCGGCAGTGGGAGCCCAACCAGGACAGAGGTAGGAGAGGGGAACCCTGGGGACAGCCTGCCAAGAAGGACAACAGGGTTAGGGTGAGAGCCCACGACAAGGGTCTGCAAGTTAGGAGCCAGGTTACGGAGGATTGGGTTAGGGGTCCTCACTCTCTTGTATTTGGGGCTGTAATTTGGTTATAAACACTAATAGCTATCATGTGTTAAATGCTCCGGACCAAGGCACCTTACCTACAACTGCTTATGTGCTTGTAAGTGACCAGATCGATACCAGCATGAAGGCACATGACCAGCTGTTTGTGCAAGCAAACAGCATAGTCACTTGAACCCATTCCTGACAGAAAATGTGTCCTAATCCCCAGTCACAGGTGGGTGATAGCCAAATCTTCCTAGAAACCCCCAACTCCCTGTTCTGCTCTGGTCATACACCAGACTGACTTCTAGACACTCTAGGGGCGAGAGTACATGGCCAATAATTGCCATCCCCCACATTGCTAGGGGTCATTTTAAAGAGACAATAACACTAAACTAAAACTCCAGGGGGATGAGTTTCAATAGCAGATTCAGAAGCCTTGAAACTGTTCACAGAGGAAATAATTCTGAATGGGACATTTTCATGCCATTCTCTAAAAATCATTAACTAAAACACAAATAAACTTAAAAAATCATTAACTGATTGTTTGATCCGTTCATCCATGATGGATTTATTGGATGTGCAGTGGTTAAGAACATGGACTCTGGAGTGAGGCTGCTGGAGTGAGGATTCAAACGCTCACTTCCCATTCATTCCTGAGCTTTGTGAATCTAATCATCCTGTGTGTCAGTTTCTCCAGCTGGAAAATGGGAATAAGACCTCCTCAGGTTGAGGGGAGGGTCTGTGGGTCACTATGCTTCAAGGCCTCAGAAAAGGGTTCCTCCAGTTCTGTGATGTGCTAACTGTGCCAGGAGATGCTAAGTCCGGTGGGGAAGGTTCCTGCCCTTTTGAGAGACTCTTGGCGTAGACAGAGCATCGGCCACTCTCTCCACTGCACCCACTGACCAGGCAAGGACAGGATGAGGCCAGAAGGCCCTCTGTCTCTTCAAAGACTTTCCTTCAGAGGCAATACTGAGGCCTCAGGCTGGAGCCCCAAGGGCAGAACTGCTTCGCAGCCGGTACCAGCTCTGCCTTGGGGAGTCGGCTCCCACCCGGTGTGCCTCCAATTACTTTCTTCTTCCCTAAGCCCAGAAATGTCGGTCTGGTTGAGGTAGGAGAGGTTTTTGGATACCAGGATTGGCTCTAACGAGGACTCATCTCCCCAGGGAGGCTGGCTGATGAGGAGCAGGTCCTGATGCTCAGAACCCTGACCCCAGACACCTCACAGGAGAAGGCAGAGCCCAATAAGGGAAGTCACTGCTGTAAGTAGGGCACTGGCCTGGGCTTTGTCGCCTGCTAAAGACAGCGTTGCCCCCAGCGCTTTGTGCCTCAGATCCTAGCCGCTGCTCCATCGGCAAGACAGCCTCTGATCTCCTTTAGCTGGAGCTCGGCAGAGCAAGGCAGGATCTCATTTGTCTGTCTGAGATGGAGGCTCTCAGAACCAGGCAGCTTGGAAAAAGGAGGTGACAACAGACACCAACCGGCAATTAGGTAATGCCAGCTTGCATGTAACCAGTCCCATACAGAGCCTGCTCTCCAGCTCACTGGGGGGGAGCCCCCCCAGGAGGGTGGACATGTGGCTTCTGGGGGTAGAGGTGCACAGCCTAAAGGAATGACCAGGGAATGTCGGAATGGAGTGACCCTGGGAAGTAGCCAGAGACCTAAGGTCCCCCAGCCCCACCTGTCCCTGGGGTGGAAGCTGCCTTTACCCAAGAAGTATAAGAGGTATAAAGTATATAACCCTACAGTGACCACAGATGACAGGTTAAAAGTGCTTCCTTCCTTCTCCAAAGCAATTCCAGGCCAGCAGCTTGCATGCAGTGGCACCAACAGCAGGCAAGGAGCCCCTTGGCATACTGCTTGGTTGTGAGGACCTTCCAGTCCCCTCCTGAGTCAGCTCCAACCTGAGCTGCCAAGAGCCCCGCCCTGTGCAAGACCCATGGCTTCTCGACACAGCCTCTTCACCTTGCTTTCCTTCCAGGTTCTTCATCTTGGAAAACCAAACCATTTGCTCCTTTGTCTCTCTGAATTTTCTCCCAGGTCAGTCCTTGAGAAAACAATCTTAAGACCCAGCAAAATTCAACTCACTACTTTCTCTTTTCTGTTAACCTCGGCAGCTGACAAAGCCTTGAGGCCCGTATCTAAATATCCGAGTCTCTTTCACCATCTCCAGGTACTTATTTGGATGTTTTCATGTTTCAAGTGGATATGGGTCTGCTTTTCTATGTGAAGTCCAGGTGTCTCTCGGTCTTAGACTTCGTGCTGGCTTCACTTACCAGCTGTGTGACCATGGGCTAGTCACTTAACCTCTCTGAACCTCAACTCCCCCACCAAATATGATTCATAAAAATGTTTTTCCCTTAGATAGCCTCAGTGGCTCTTCAGAAAAGCCTCATAACAAAGGAACTATTAGAAAGTGCTAGTTTATAAATGAAGAAACAAAGCTCTCCTATGAGCTCTGTGTTCGGTGGACACAGCAAGTAACAGGTCCTTTGCATGACTGAATTTCCCCCATTTCTAAAGGATTAGGGGAGGTAAAGATCGCTTTCCAGTGGATACCAGTGAACCTGGAGCAGTCAGCTGGCTTGGGAATTGTCTAGGTTAAAGCAGAGTGGTATAGGATGTGCATTGTGGTTCCTGGCGTTCCCCCCTCATATCTGACCCTTTCTAGCAAGTAGCTTTGCCTGTCTCTTCAGGGGTGTAGGGGGGGAGGGGGTGTCAGTTTGGTCTTCAGATTGGCCCCAGACTTTTCATGGCTATTTTTTACCTCATTTCCCCTTCCCCTGCTTGCTCCCCAAATTCAGATAAGTTTTCAGTTTGCTCACATCTCTTCCAGAGAAAGTGAAACTCAGATCAGTTTTACTGACAGCACTGCCTCCAAGGCTAGGGGCTCTGTGGGAAGGACGGGGAGAAGCTTCAAGGTGCGACTGGAGTCTGGGCTGGCAGGTTCTTTTTGCTTGGCCTAGGTGCCAGCATGAAGAACACGGGACAGGAAGCTGTCAGCTTTCAACCTCATGCTTCCTCCCAGCTTACCCAGGTGCTGGGTCTCCCTTCATGGGGTGGAGACAGTGATCACCCCTCTCTGTCCTTGGAGGGAGGCCTGAGAATTATGGTTGCTTGGCCAACAAGCCAGCAATCACAGCTGCCCTGATAGCTGTGTGCCAGAGGCAGTGCTGCCCCAGGGTGAAGCTCGGCACACTGAAGCCCTTGGTAGAATCTCAGTCAGTACTTGTTTTGAAATAGCATTCTTGGTATTTTCCTCCCTTTCTCCCCCTTCTCTACCTCTGGCTCTTTGTGCAGGACTTCTCCCCAAGCATGTTAGAAGCATCCTTGCTGCCTCAGGTAGTTTAGGGCTTTCAACTGTTCAAACAGGCATTTGAGAATGGTCATAGTGTTTCAGGCTGCCAGACCAAAATACCATAAACTGCGTGGCTTAAACAGGAGTTCGAAGGAATCTGAAGTTTAAGACGCAGGCACCCGCAGGGTGGGAGTGGATGAGGAACCTCTTCCTGGCTTGCAGAGGCTTCTCTCACTGGACATCACATGGCAGGGAAAGAGTGAGCTCTCTGGTCTCTTAAGAAACTAAGGCCGATGGATAGGCTGTCTGCATGAGCTTACCCACACCTGACCACCTTCTTCAAAGGTTCTGTCTCCAAATATCATGACATTGGGTTTTAGGTCTTCACCCCTTTAATTTGGGGAGACAGAATTCAGTTTATAGCATTCCACTCTTTCCCCACCCCCAATTCATATCCTTCTCACATGTTGATTATATTCATTCCAGTGACAGCAAGTCACTCAGCATCATGACGAAGTCCAAAGTCGCATCTCCACCAGAGATGGGTAAGACCGGTGAAAAGATTCTATTACCGGATGTGGCAATAGCTGTGGTGGTCTAAATAATCTGAATGTAATCAAGGTCTCTAAGGTGTACTCCCAATTGTAAAGCTGATGATCCTTTGGCCATAGGAGTAAAAGATAATCAATTCAGGCTCTAGGGTAGGCACCCTGAGGGTGGATTTAAGCTACGGTCTCCAAGAGTGAGGGGACCCCAGAAAAGAACTGTGAGGAGCCTCAGAAAGAGCTCGCACATGAGAGCCTGAGAAAGAACTGTATAGGGAGCCTCAGAGAGATCTTGGACTAGAGCACCCAAGAAGAACTGCTCCAGTGTCCTAGAGCAAGTGCCATCTTGAGTCTTCCAGAGAACTGCTCCAGCATCAGAGAGAACTACTCCAACCTCTGAGGGAACTGTTCCAGACCCAAGGGAGAAGAGAAGGCCTCTGTTCCTGGCCTCTGGAGAAGGAAGGGGGGACCAGCAGCTGACCAGCTGCTGAGGAAGAGAAGCTGAGACTACTGCAGAGACTGGGTCTCTGGTCCTATATGACATTGCCCCATGGGCAAAGACCCTGGGCCTGGTGCCTCTAGCTGTTGGTGCACTCCTGGTGACCACGCGAGCATTGCTGTTGTCCTTGGCATACCTGGTGAGAGGTGATCTGTACTCCACTTGACTGATGGACACTGACTGGTTGAGGTAGCTGGCCCCTTGGTTACACTAATCTCTGTTTTCCTTCTGGAATGAACCTCATAGTTACTTAGCTCTAAGGTCCCTTGCAATTATGTGCTTGTGAAAGAACCGACAGTGACCTGCATGGGCACTGCCCCTTGATTCGGCTATAGCCCTCTGTACTTGTATTTGTCTCCTTGTTTAGTTTTGGGGTACCCTGCTTCAATTCCTTTGGCAAGAAATCCAGCTAGGAGCATGTGGGATCAGACAAGCCACCCATTCCCAAAACACAGGGTGGGACAGTGTAGGGTAAATGAGTTGACCTGCCATAGCCTCTGTGATCAGCACCTGTGATCATGATTGTGCATACCTGGCCCAAAGTGTATGTGTGTGGGCTCACCGGGGAGGAAGGGATCGAAGGGCAGCTTCAACATAGGAGAAGGGGAGGAGAACATGATGAGATTGCCCTGGAGAGAACACCAGAGGAGTGAACACCAAGAGAGAGGCCTGAGAAAAAGGGTGAAGATCCCTGGGGGTGGGGTGGGGGCTGAGAGGGCTCATCTGCCTTCTAGCCCCGCTGCCCTGCCTGCCCAACAGACAGGCTACAGGGGAGCCATCCCCAACACAAAAGGGAGAAATAGGAAAGAAAGAAGGGGAGATGGGAACAAGCAAATCCAGAATTTACTAAGGCAAATAGTACCAGACCTTAAGGTTCAAGGATAATCCCCTCTGGGTCAATGCTCATCTGCCCGACTCCCGGTGCTGATCGTGCCTCAGTGGTGAGTGGGAGGCTCCTTTCCACTGGCCTGTGAACAGCCAGTAAAGCCCTGATAACCTCTCAGTTACCTTCAGGGCCCTTCTTCCCTTTGAAGAACAGTGCACATTTGCAACAAATTGGTCCGGAAGCCGGAAGGAAGGTCCTGGAAACCTCTCTTCATTCTATCCAGCCAGTTCAAACTGGCAGCAACCTTGCTGACACAGTCTCATCTGATTCCTGGCTGCCTCTGAGAGGATGGATTAGATCTGTGGTCACACCCACAATCTCTTTATCAGAAAGTTGTTCAGCCACACCCTTAGTGTACTACTCATAACAAGCTTTCTCTCTCTCTGAGAATTTTTCAGATCTCCAGGTTTGGGTTCTTGCTTCGATTTGATGAAAGCTTAGAATAGAAAAATTTAGACTGGAAGTTCTCACCAAGAGGTGCGGATAGGGATGATTTAAAGTCTTAAATTTGTTATGGAAGTTTCCAGGATCTGAGGTGGGGGCAGAGAGGATTATCTGTCACCTAAGACCAACCCAACCCCAGAGCAATAAAATTCCACAGTCATTTTATCAAAGAACGGGATCTAAAGATAGCCTTTGCTCTGGAAAAATGCAGATCTCCTTTAAGATTGCCTGCCTGTATCTATGCAGGTGGCTCTTTTCCTTTCAGTCATGTCCTGCTGAATGGGAACATCTGCTGAGATCTTTCTCAGGGGAACCCAGGAACCCCAACATCTGAATTCCAACAAATTAATCTCTCCTTTTGCATTTTACCATAAAGATTCAGGAGGAATCAAGCTGCTTCTTCAACATAGAAATCTCAGCAGCATGTTCAATTTTGTGGCTCTCAAGTTCTGTCTCCCCAAAACTACACAACACAATTCAGTAAAGTTCTTTGCCACTTTAACAAGGGCCTTTTGTTTAGTTTGCAATTACATGTCCTTCACTTCAGTCTGAGACTTCATCAGATTGTCCTTCATGTTTAGATTTCTAGGATGCACCTCAAATCTCAGTTTGAGAAGAACAGTCACACATGGGGGGGAGGGGCAACAATGCCCCAGAATCAAAGTGTGAAGCTCCCTTGCATTTAGGGAGCATTGCCATGTGGAAGGTATATAAGGGGCTTCATAACTTCATTAAAGTTGGACTTTAATGAAGCAATAAAGTTGCTTCCCAGGATCTCTGTCCTGTGGGCTAGCCTCACAGAGCACTATCATTCTCTTCTGTCTCATTTCTTCTTTTCCACGTGTGACTCCCAGCACTGTCAGCCCCTGAGCAATACAGCCACATTCAGCATCCATCCCTTGCTCTAAATGTGCCCATGATAAAGTTGCCTATGGGTCACAGTGGATCAACAATTGGCTCTATTCAGTTCTTTCAACCTCCCAGCCCCACCCCAAGGTCCATATAAACATCACTGAATGGTCACCAAGGCACAGGTTTTCCAATAATGAATAGAAGGGACTCTGCATGAGTAGTAGAAATGGGGAAGAAAAAATATTCCAGCATCACTGATAGGTCAGGAAAGTGGAGGACTACCCCATCCCTCTTAGGAAATACATATGACATGTAGAAAGACATAACAATTTGGAACCAAGACCTGGGAGCCAGGCCATCACCACATTTAAGTTCTGGCTTTGTCCCTTTCTTCCAACTTATCCCTGTGTTTCAGTTTCCTCTCAAGTTATGGAGATGATGGTATCTCCCAGCTCATGGGGATGATGCCAAGAATCAAATGAATTAATTTAAATGAAATCTTTGTTAGTTTATAGCACATGAGAACTGCCCAAGAAAAAAAATGTAACAGTTTTGATGCACTCAAAAGAATATGGCTGGTTAAAATCTGCCAGCCAATCACCAATCAAAACATAGAGACAGTGAAGAGGTATGGTCAAGAACAGGCACTGGGAGGGAACAGGTCTGAATTCGGGTGGATAACCTAGCCTTCCAGAGCCTAGGTTTCTACATCTGTAAAGTGGCGATTACTTAATACAGGCAAATCTCTTCTTACAGTATCTGGTACCTACCTACAATTCCACTTTTCAGATAAGGAAATTGCAGCGCACAGAGGTTAGAAAGTTACCCAAGGTAACCCGGCTAGCAAGTGGGAAAGCTGAGATTTGAGCCAAGCCTATCTGCCATCAGTCATGAATCCACAACTCAGATTGCTGAAAATATAATTCATGCATTTCCTTTCATTCGCGGCTGTTAACAGGATAAGATGACATTTGCCAAAAGCATATATTTGTTCCTAAGCCCAATTTCCAGTGAATTTTGCTCTCTTATCCTCTTTCCGTAGACTATAGCAGCCTTTATAGAGATTATATAAAAATCCATTTGAGATGACATGCATCTAGACATAATAGTCTCTTCTCGAGGTTCATGCCCATTAACCACTGATAGGCTTAAGCTGCAGCCTCCCCAAATCCACATACCATACAGAAATGCCATCCTGATAAAATTCAGAGGTGTAAAAATGCCAACGGGTGAGAGAAAGGAAGAGGTTAGAAGCTCCCTGGGAATCACAACATAGGTTGGGGCTGGGCTTATAAATTAAACAGTCTCGGGGACCTGGTAACCTTTCCTTCACTCCCTTCTGTCAACCGCTAATTGCGTCTCCTTGGGCAAATTCAGTTTATCATCATCCAAGAGCTTCTATAAAATCAGTGCCCCTCTGAGTGAAGCCTATCAAATACCTGCTTAAAAAACACCGGGGCACTTGCCTCCAAGGACATATTCCATGGCTTTGCCCTTCTACTGAATCTCACTCTCTGCAAGGCTGGGAAACACATTTCTGCAAGTCCTCCAGCTGACCCCAGGCCTGCCCACTTTGCCTGTACCCCCACATTCAGCTAGTTTCGGGGACATGGAACAGCGGTAAGGAAGCCTTTCCCGATCAGCCAACTTGGCCTTCCGCCTTAAAAGCCTGACCCTCTTGGGGGCGATATTCTCAGGAACAGTGGCTCCTCTTGGGGCTGAGTGAGAACTGGGGGTGACCTTGGTGATGGACTGGCACAGGGAGAGGAAAGGCCTTTCTTCAGAAGCAGCCTCTCCCTGAGCTCTGTTCCTTCTACCTCATTGGACTAAGCGGCTTCAGGAAAAGGACGCATTCCTCCGGGCGGGGTCCGTGCGGCCTTACACCCGTGTTCGAGCGGTGACTCAGCTTCCGAGGCTGGCACCCCGGCATGGGCCTGGGGATGCGCGGGGCCAGAAACAAAGAACGGCTCGCACGCGCCCTCCCGGGGCCGCGCCGCACCCGCCCGGTGGCCTGCGCCCTCCCCTCCCGGAGGCGGCATCGCCGGGCGGGCGACTGTTGCCGGGCAGGCTGGGTCGTCCGCGGAGGCCGTTGGCTCTCGGTCGTCCCCCGCCCGCCACCCCCGCCTCGTGAGTCACCCCTCTCGCTGCCGGAGCCCCGCCCTGCGCCTCGCGCGTCTGCGCCTGCGCGGTCTGCACTCAACGCCCCGCTTGTCCAACGCCTGGCTCCCGGGGACCTCACCCCGGGCCGCCTTGCTGGCATCGGGATACGGGGTTCTTCCCCTTGTCACTCAGCAGCTGGTGTCTGTTCAACCACGCGCTGTGGAGGGAAGGAAACCCAGCCGGTCACTGACCTGTTACTGCATCTCCGCTGGCCTCTAGTGGTCACGTGCTCTGCCTCGGAAGGGAGTAGCTAGTCTTCAGTGGCATCCATCTCCCAGAGCCTTCATCTCCCCCCTTTCTCCTGCCAGTGGTCCCCGAAGGTTGTTGCCCATAAGCATCACCTGGGGAGCCTAAAAAATTGGTGCCCCAGCTGCACCCAGATCAGTGATATCAGAACATGGGTGTGGAACCTGGGCATCAGCATTTTTGCAAAGCTTTCCCTGTGATTCCAGTGTCCGGCCAGAAATGCGGTTCACCGACCTAGGGCAGGCTTCTCAAACTTGACTGGGCACTGAACTCACATGGGTGTGGAACCTGGGCATCAGCATTTTTGCAAAGCTTTCCCTGTGATTCCAGTGTCCGGCCAGAAATGCG